>VZTF01004975.1:821072-851109 GCA_013397755.1 Cnemophilus loriae | reverse complement strand
CCCCTCCCCCCCCCCCCCCCCCCCCCGCCGCTCCCACCGCCTCATGCGCCGGGAGCGGACCGGCCCACCCCGAGGTGTCCCCGCCGCCGAGCGCCGGCCGGCGGCACCGCGAGCTCCCCGCGCCGGGAACACTGCCCGTGACGACGGGATTCTAAACTAAACTGTAACTAAAACTTTCCGGAACATCCCGGTATCGAAGTCATTCATAACATTAAAGGATCGAGCGAAAAATCATCTGTTTGGAACCACTGTGAAATGTTACATTTCCAGTCTGTCTTGCCATTCGTGTTAGCTAATGGCATTTGACCTCACACGCTAGCAGCTCAACTTCCAGAAATCAGACTGTCGCAGAAGGCCAGACAGTAGTGTACATGTTTCCGGCAGGTCCAGGGATGTTACTTGCCACTCAGCCAGGAATGCTGTTAATTCCTACCGTTGCTCCGGCTGAGCCGGCTGTGAACATCCCCCTCCCCTACTCAGTGGCCGTAGGGCTGCCTGAAACAACTAATTTTCTTGTGTTTAGAGGAAGGGCACAGAACTAGGAAAGAAAAAAAGGCTTGGAGTTCACAGGAAATAATCCACTGGGCTCAAAACAAAAAGCCCTTTATTTTCCACCACCTCATAGAAATAACATGAAAAACTAGATTTGCACAATCGCAACAGGAAAGCACGGGGGTTTGTTCTGCACTTCTCAATAAAATTCAACTGGTCAAAGTTAGATGATGAAGTGCCAAATTCAGCTCTTCGTTTTGCCCAAAGACACTCTCACTGAGACAGCTATTCCACCGGGAGAGTGCCCTGCATATGCTTGCACTTGCACACTTATGGCCAATGGAATGATCTCCGGGTTAGAGCTGACACTGCTCCAGTTGTTGGAGTTATTAAATGAAAACAGGAGGGAAAGAGTGACATCCACGCACATGGGCTGGGGAGAAGCAGAGCCAATCTCACAGCTCACCAAGGCAGAAAAGGGGTAGTTTTGGCCTCTGCCCCAGACTGCATGATCCGGCAGCCGTGGGTTTGGTTCGGGCAAAGCAAATAAAGCAGTGAGCTGCCAGAGAGCTCTATCACCTCCCAGTGCTGTGCTGGTGACTTCCCTAGTGCTGTTGTATGCCTGTAAAGGGACGCAGAGGGATGAGGGGGCAACATAAAAGCCGTTCGTCTCAGGTTGTACCTAAGCTACAGTTTCTGAAATTAAAACCTTAACAAATATATTTCAGATCTTCATAAAAGGAGAATAGAGTTCCATTTTCTAATAGTTCTGAAGATTAGAGATAATTCACAAGGACGGCCAATGGCTCTCTCTGTCATTATGATAGTGGCCATGGACATTTTGATTGTACAGATATTCTTAGCCATAAGCCCAGTAAGTGACTAAATATGACTGATACCCATTCTGGAAGCATTCTCTAAAGGCTTACTGGTATGATAAAGGGAGAAATTTTCACTGCTGCTACTGTTCGTTATGTACAGAGCATATACATGAGAAAATGACATCTGTTCTAAGGGCCTTAAACTCAGAACCTGACAAGAACACTAGAAGTATCACCATCTGGAGTATAGAACCAGCTCTGCTTTTATTTTATAAGGCAACTGAGGGCAAGAGCAAGGCAGAATGCTCCTCATTATGTGCCGTTCATAGCTGTACAGTATAACCACTATATCTGATGGTAGCATGAGAGTCTCAAGAGTCTCATTTCTCTAATGCTGTGAACAATATTACTTCTAAATCATTATTTTTTTCCCCTTTCTCCGAGGAGATCCTGCCAGCTTGGGAGTTTTTCCAGCTCCCCCTTCCTGACTGGCACCTTTACACAATTTTAAACTAACAATATACACATCTCCCCCCGAGTCCACATTAAACACTGATGTCAGTCAGGATATCTGGCTTCTTGCCCTGTCTGCAACTGGCTCAAACAGCCATCTCCAGTGTGCCACTTCACACTACTTAACTTCTAAACTTGTTGCATGTAGTTGTTATAGTGACATTCGTATGATTTTAAATGCACTCTGAAAACTTCTACATGCTTCTATAGGATTGGGAAGAAGAGTGGTCTTGTGGTGGAGACACTGAATTAGGAGATAGAGTAACAATGAATGAATTCCAGCTTCTGCTGTTAACATGACTTTCAGGCATGCTACATAACTGCTCTCTCTGCTTTAGTTCATCTGTTAAACAAAGATGATAGATGCTGGCCTTGAAGGAAGGAGGAGTGGGCACACTTTGGCATTTGGGAAACAGCTGGAAGTGAGGCTTAAGTGTTCAGCTATAAAAACATCTAGTAATGCATGAAATTCTTCAGTGTAAATGAAAAGGTCACTGTGTTGCTTACCTTCCAAAAAAGATGCATTTAGTAATGTAGTGAGAACAATAACTGCATTCATTTTTCAGGATGTTCAAATTTCTAAAAAGAGAACCTCTATATTTTAGTATTTTAAGTCTGGCTTGTGTAGATCTCTCCAAAAATACTACATACCCATTTTGGGGAAATGGAAAAATTCAGAGCCGAGGAATAACATCTGTATTGTGTAAACAGTAAGTAGCACTTGACACCATCTTATCCAAGTGTATGATCTCTTAAAAATCAAACCAAATCCCTCAGTTCTATAAGCTGTTCCATGTTATCATGGAAAGTATTAGCAAGAGATTTGTGGCTGTTTTTAAAATAGCAACAATTAAAATACTTCAAAGCCACAACTTATAGCTTACATTGTCAGAAAGGTGATCTTTCTGTTTTACAGGTGTCCTGCATAAATTTACACATACACAAATACTCCCATTATTTTTTCTCCAACAAAGTTTTCTCCATTAAAAGAAGCCATTCGGAGAATGAGAGAGATATGAAAAGAGAAGGGAGACATAAGGAAATATTAAGAAGAAAAGATGGTGCAGTTGACCTTTCAGCTCAAAAGAGGAGTATTTCTGACTAATTTTCCTCTGATTTCAGTTTCTCTAGGTTGAATGGCCATAAATATTTTTGTGAGTCTTCACAGTATGCCATCACTGAATGATGTCTCACAAGAACTTGCATTAAGGATATAGCCACAACTGTAGTACCTGAGAACTCGCCTCTCCTGTTGCTTTTGTGTTACCACTAGTGGTGGTTTTAAAGCAGATCTCATTCCCATTTAAAGCTTTTTCTTCTGAATTGTACTTAAACATATTTTGGCAGTTATTCTTCTCATGAATTATCCCCTCTGACCACATTCACTTGCAAGTTTTACTTATCTCCTTCCTTCCCGTACACAAGAAGGTCTTGATAAATTCAGGTGAAAAAAATGCAAGAAGAAAATATGCCTGCCATTAATTATGACTTTCCAATATTTGGTCTTTGTTTAAAAACACCTAGAATTTTTATCCTTTATCACTTATTTCTCACCATTCTTTAGGATTTCCCTGAGTATTGTCTCATCCTTTCTCATTCCAGGTGTGATGGTTTCTACTTTACCAGAGAAACAAGAGAGAAAGAAAGTAACTACTGTGAGAGTACTGTTTGTGATGTGAATTCAAAATGTAATAATGTTTGGGTTCTTAGATGCAGCTGTAATAAATCATACCAAAATAAAGGTGTCTAAGGAAACACCAGACTTTTATGGCACCTTCATACAATGCAAGATGCAAAAAAATGATTCATCTGAATCCATCAACAGAAAAGAGTAATGAATCCTCTGGATTTCATCCTATCCAGACTCAATCAAGCCTAACTCAGTGGCTTCTGAATAGATACTGCAGCGAAGAAAAGAGTAAGCTTTGTTACTTCTTTTGGCTAAATTATAAGCAAACTTTTTTCTCAATACAAAATAAAATATTAATCATAAAACCAAATTACTTCACCAAACCAATCTGCAACAGCCCCCCAATGAAAGACAACAGCAAGACCGAACAGCTAACTACAGACTGGCAGTGGCTGTCCCTTTGAATTAAAGTGCATAGGAGCCCACTGCCCATGCTAAAGACAAAATCCAGCTTTCACCAAAGCACCTGGGATGACTTTCTTGGTGGTTTCTAGACACTCAGTGGAAACAGAATTGACACAAATTTGGATAATCTTCTTAGTACTGTGAGTGAAATGTTCTGGCTCTTTGCTAACCAGTAGCAAATATGAAAAATGCTGACATTGAGCCAGTGCCCAGAGATAACTTGCAATTCACTCCCCGTGTGGCAGACAGAAGAGAACAGTTCCTCACCAGACTGCTGGGCACTGATTCAGTAGCAGAGTCCTTTCCAACCTCTCCTGTAGGTTTAGCTTATATATGATTGTCTTTTCCACCACAAAATTTGTAATTGCTAAAATGCTTTGATTCAAGCGATATTAGGATTTCTTGCTCAGGAATGAAAAATCATGTTGGTGATGGGCTATCTGTTCTCTTCCCTACCACCACTATCCCTTCTCTCTCCAAGAGTATCAGAGCATAAGAGGGTTACCATGTGCTGAGGCTCATTTGCACCTCAGCAAGAGGACCGAGGGAAAGCAAGATCTATGATGGGAAAACTGATTCTACACCTGTGGGAGAGAAGCGTAAGAGCACATGGGCCACGTTGCTCACTCAGCCGACAGTGGAATTGAAGTCCTCCTTGGGCAAGTAATATCCTAAAGGCAGGGTTAGATCAACAGGAGTGAGGTCAGGAGAGTATTAGATGATAAAACACCTTATAAGGCTGAAGTAGCTTTCCTGGTTGGCTACCATCATCTTCAGATTCTTCCCCATGGGTCTGTTTTGGACAAAGAAGCATTTAGGTGTTTTTTTTTTTCTCATTTGAAAAGTTGTATCTAGAGAAAACGGTTTGTGCTTTTCTTATGCCCTGTTAGAAGGCAGTTGTGGGTGATAGCCCATGCTGGGATGATCAGTCAGTTATCTTGAATGGAATGGATCATTTCTTAGTATTTGCTCCAGAAAGTTCAGAGTGGAAGGGTTTTGGTGACATCCTTAGTCAAACAAGAGACTGGAGACAATACTACTCCCAGCATGTGGACCCCATCATCCTGTAAAGATAACCAGGGCTATACCTACTCAGCAGAACAGCAACACAATCTAGCTTTAGGGTCCATTAGTGCCCATTCATAAACATTAGGGTCATCTGATGCAAAAAGCTCATCTGGATTGGAATCATTGTACCACTTCAAACACTTCCAAAAACATTGATGAGCAAACTTTGGATTGGCAAGGTTTATGCTGGATTGCATATTTTTTGTCTTCCCACAGACAGCAAAATAAAGCTTAAAGCTGTCAGGAACTTTGCCATGGGTTCTGACTAATTCCACTCAAGGATAATCATATGTCTGCATTTGACCAAGATGAAATGTACACTGCTAAGTGATCTAATTGTAATCAAACGATCAGATCTCTATAAATGAGTGAAAAAACACAGCCTGAATCTACAGGTAAGTCCAAGCAAGATTTATGAAGATCTCTTGTGAAGAGATCACTTTGATCTGAATAGTTGGATGCAAAAAACCCACAAGGACGATGTGGCAAATGAGCAACAGGGGAAACTCAGAGCACAGCAGGGAATTGCATTTATTCTGTTTAGTAATGAGGGTTTTCTGGAAGCTGTGAAATGAGCAGGAAGAGCAGAAAACAGGCAGAGCAAACTATGAAAGTGGAGAAGCAAATCACAGAGCTCAAAATAAATGGGCATGCTCCCAGTGTGCAATGACAAACACACAGGTCAAGCCCTTGAGATCATCAGCTAAGTCTTGACTGTAGCTGAAACAGCCAGAAACTTCCTGTTTTTTCTCCTCAAAAGCAGTAGCTTTTGGTCTTCTCAGTGTCACCAAGCTGAGGGATAACTTTGCTGAGCTCTCCAGAATGCTGCAGTGGCTCTGGGGAGAGAGCAGCAGATGCCATAGGGATGACATACACCTGCATACACACCCCGACACAACTGGATAAACTATAAAATATTAATTACACAAGACTGCTTATTTTAAAAGTCTCCTGGCACTGGGATGCAAAACATGTTAAAATCAAATTGTCATTAATGTCCCCTGGCACTAGATACATGGCTCTGTAAGGACTTTGCACCCTTTTCCATCAGCTTCCTGCTGCTTCCTTGTGACAAGCACTCACAGAACTCAGGAGAAAAAAAAAAAACTCTTAAAATTTAAGAAACATTTTCAAAATGCAAATAGTTAAAAGTTATACTTAAAGTGTTTGTTGATCTTGAAACTTATGTGATTAACTCAAGTCAGATGGGAAAAAAGACAATTCATTCGAAGATGGGGTTTCATTTCTTTTGTAAAGAAGAATTATCTCACAGTGGAAAAAATCCCCCAAACTACTAAGCACTTCTACTTCCAATAATAGGTAAGTTATAGAGAAAAAAATGTCTAGAAAGTATTGAGGAAAACCTATGAACAGAACATGACACCTCTCATTTGACTGGTTAAAATCAAAACATAATTATAATTTTATCAATTCCCCATATGCTATGGGAGACATATATATTATGGATGCCTATTTCCATTACATGGGACTTCATGTTAGTTTAGTTAGTCCATATTTACTGTAGCCTACTAGAACACTCTAGTAATGAGTAATATAAAATAAGCAATCGTATGCATCATTTTACAGAGTTATAGCCTAGCTCTTTGTTCACATAATTAATTATAGATACAAAAATAGTCCCACTATGCCCCTAGGCATATTATTTTGTATACTTCAGTTACAACAGTAAGAGACTAGGGAAGTATATTGAGTTCCACAGTATGGACAGCCATGAAAAGTAGCCAGTCTTCTCAGTTCTCCACAATTTACTTAATAACTTAATAAATCTAATTCTAACAGCATTGATTTCTCATTATTTAATTCAGCCACAATCCCCATAGACAGTACACAGATTCTAATGGGCTTATACTGTAGTTCACATACTCTAAAGCAACTCCCATTTCAGTAAACTGAAAAAACTCATTAAAATAAAACTTTAAGTGTTAACTATTCTACCCCCAAACCAAAATATTCTTGATTTTCCTGGGAATTGCTTAACAGTAAGAACTATCAGTTCAGGTTTATCTCTCAGTAGGTGTAGGGTCCAGAACTTACCTACAGTCAATGGAGCTATACTGCAGTTCACATATGATGAGCAGCTGAGTGTAAAAGCCATTTATTTGAGAACTGCTCCCGCTAAAATCACAGACCAAATTGTTATTATATCCTTATGCATCTTAAGCATAGATAACAAGAAGAGGAAACAAATACCATATTGTCCTGTTCTTTTCCAGAATCGAGCTGAAGAAATTTTAATTTCTGTAAGGTTGCCCTCATATCATAAGCCTCCCTGCTCCGGTGCTCTTGGACAAAACCCTGGCAGGAGAACTGCAGCAGCCAGCTGGGAACTACAGCAGCCCCTTGCAGTTGATTAAGAAGTGCACTCAGCTGCCTGCCCAACCCTTGCTCTGCATCACTTCTCATCACCAGCCTTCCCTTCGATTACAATCTGCAGCACAGTCCTTCCTTAGATATTTCCAGTGTAACGTGAAATTGAGAATACCACTGGAACCTACTAACATAATAATTTGCATGTACATTATGGACCATATAAATTTTGTATGGAGCATACAAATCTGCCTTTTTATTAAATTATCTCTGACTTTTATTTTGCTATGTTGTGCTGTAGATTATATTCCTTCTCAGCTGTCTTGAAAGCGGAAAACTTTATCAGCAATGTTCCCCTACACACATTTTTAACTTACTGTTTCTAATCTCTCCCCTTCCTACCCTCTTCTGCGGGCTTATTAACCCATGGAATGTATCTTTGCCAGTGATGTGGACTTTTGCTTTTGTATTTTTCGCTGAGTCATGATGTCTTTCTATTACGGTGAAAGCCATGAAATGGCAATAAACCATCTTTAAAACCAAAATTCAAACACTGTCTTTACTCATCTGAAAAATCACTTTTCCCCATGATTCGGTTGGCTTTCCATTCAGAAATTTGCAGTTCCAGGTTTCATTATAAACAATATTCCACACTTAGTTAAGACAATTCTGTTTTAACTCCTAAAAAACACATTGGAAAACATTTGTGAAATATAACACACAATAGAGAGGCTTTAAAAATACACCAACAGGATTTGTCCTTATGGCTCTTCTGTGGTTTTGATAAAGCTGCATCACTTCAAAGGGCTCAGGATACACTACTGTAAGTCACCACTGCACATTTCAGCCACATGTGCTGACTGCGCTTCTGCTCCTCCGCTAGAACAATGGAAGCCTTTACGTGCTGAGTCAGCCATCCACAAACATGGATCCACACAGACCGAATGCAGTCCCTCACCACAGGTTCTGTTAACCATCTTATCACCAAGAAGGTTAGATAGCGGCATCATTGCATGTAACACTCATGGAGTTGGTAAAATTTGGAAATGTGTGCATATTTTCAGGAATAAAGTCTAAAATATTAGTTGACATGCAGTACACTACTGAAATACATAAATAAATACATAACTAATCATGGGTCAGTTCTGCCATTTCCTCTTTTCTGGCTATTCTTAGTACCAATAGAGAATTCTGGCATTCCAGGAAAAACCTGCACAAAGCTGGACGGATGGGCTGGACAGCTGAATTCTTCACTGAAGCTATCTGATAAGTTCAGATACCACTGCAACTTGCAAGTCTGAGCTCATGTATTTGAATAATTTGCAAGTCTAACTCACATATTTGACTGTGTTCACAGGTGCAAAGACTCAGAAGTCATCTGAGCAGGTCTTTTAGAACTATAGAATCAATTTAGGTTGCAAAAGATCTGTAAGATCATCAAGTCCACCACTAACCCAGCACTGCCATGTTCACCACTAAACTATGTCCCCAAGCGTCACATTTTTTGAATGCTTCCAGGGACGGTGATTTTACCACTTCCCTGAGCAGCCTGATCCAAAACCTGACAACCCTATTACCGAAGAATTTTTTTCCTAATATCCAATTTAAACCTTCCCTGGTGCAATTGAAGCCACTTCCTCTCATCCTGTCACTTATTACCTTGGAAAAGTGGCCAATCCCCACCTCACTACAACCTCCTTTCATGTAGTTGCAAAGAGTGATCTGGTTTTCNGTTGCAAAAAGTGATCTGGTTTTCCCTGAGCCTTCTCCAGGCCAAACGCCCCCAGCTCCCTCAGCTGCTCCTCGTAAGCCTTGTGCTCCAGGCCCTTCACCAACTCCATTGCCTTTCTCAGGCCCAGCCCCTCAATGTCTTTCCTGTGGTGAGGGCTCCAGAACTGGACACAGGATTTGAGATGTGGCCTCACCAGTGCCGGGTACAGGGGGACAATCATTGCCCTGGTCCTGCTGGCCACACTACTGCTGGTACAAGCCAGGATGCCATTGGCCTTCTTGGCCACCTGCGCACACACTGGCTCATGTTCAGCAGCTGTGGACCAACACCCCCATGTCTTTTTCCACTGGGCCACATTCCAGCCACTCTGCCCCCAGTCTGTAGCACTGCTTGGGGTTGTTGTGACAGAACTGCAGGATCCAGCACTTTGCCATGTTGAACCTCATGCAATTGGCCTTGGCCTGGGCCTAGCTATCCAGCCTGTCCAGATCCCTCTGCAGAGCCTTCGTGCCCTCCAGCAGATCAACGCTCCCACTCAATTTGGTGTCATCTGTGAATTTAATGAGGATGCACTTGGTCTCCTTGTCTAGATCATTGATAAAGATATTAAAGAAGACATTTCATCCAGGGTATATTACATTCTCAAGTGTCTCATTGCTTTCAATTATAATTTATGAGTAGAATGTAGGCCAGCTTTAATCAATTTTCCCAGCTTTTTCTCTTAGCATGCAAAAAGCTGTAATATACAGTCAAACAACAAGAACTTAATAAGAATCAAGTATTACATTCTCTCATTGTAGATCCGCAATGTCATCCCCGTACAAGGGCTTTGATTTCACTCACAACTCCAGTTAAGACAAAAACCTGGAATTCTAATTGAGCAGATGCTTCAAACTGGCATCAAAACTTCCAGAACAGGCTGACATGCCTGTGCAAATGCGTACTTAAAGTCAGGTCACTGAGGGTTATCTGGCTAAGGAAAATTTGTCACGTATCTTGGTTTTATACGGCTTGTTGGAAGCACATTGTCTCAACATGTGCGAAGGGGTTTATCCTGAGACCTTGACAGCTTCTGTTCTGCAACTTTAACAAGAAGCATAATCAGAAATCTGTGTTTTCTTTGTTTGAGGTTCCGGGGAACTTTTCTGACTCTTCCAAACCTAGCATGCATATGAATAGTCTATTAAACACAAAAACTGAAACGGAAGGGAAAAAAAAGACAATTCCATTCTAAAGAAAAACTTAAAGCATGCCTTTTGCAGTACACGAATTCCCTGCAGAAAGCCCCCCAAAAACCTCCTCCCAGTAAAGAGGAAGCCTGCATACAGGCAATGCATGCACTCTGAGATATAAAAGTGATTCATTTGAGAATTGCCCCCACTAAAATCACAGACCAGGTTGCTACTATATCCTTATGCATATTAAGGATGTATCTAGTTCAGTACACAGTTAATAACATACATGTAAAGAATATTCAGAAGTCCTGCAAGTTTATAGAAGATAAACTTTTGTCCTTATATACATAAAAACGTATTATAGCAAGCTTCTAACACGACTAAGAGCTAATGTTTTCACATCTATCAGATATTCTGCTGAGGGGAGCTGAAACTTCCCAGAACAGTGGCTGATGTCAAACACTAACCAATGTTAAGCATGTCTCATTTTGTGAAATTTAACACACAAGAATAAACTCCAGAAACAGCAGTATTTCTCTTCTACAGATCTTCCATACTGCTGCTTCTTGTTGCATAGTAAAATACAAACTCATTCCAATACGTTTAGAGGCATTGCGAAAATATTGAAAAAAAAAAAACCCAAAAACAAACAAACAAAAAACACCCCAAACAAATAACCCACTAGGAGAACCCAAACAGAATTTCAGGACAACAATTTGGGAAAAAAAGTAAAACGGAAATGACAGTACTGAAACTTTCTTACTGAAAGCCCACCAGCATCTTTCAACTGATTTCAACCATTTTTAGATTAAGCCTTCGGTATCTCCACGGTAAGGTGAGCAATTCTCCTGCTGGTGGAAAGCAGAAGCACAAGAGGTGAAAACTGTCACAGCAATCGCAGTATCTTACATTTGCTCCAGACAGCCACTAAGTGGCACTTAAACACCTCATCCTAAACCCTGATGAATCTGCGAACTTGTGAACGGACTGGGGGGACAAAAGGAGTTATGCACTCTGGGGAGTAATCCCTTTTAAGAACAATGACGTTCTCTTCCTGCAATTAGAAAAGCTTCCTAATGGCCTAGATAGGAATGCTACTGTTAGGAATGCTGTACAGTGCTCCACAGCAGCAGAAATACTGCAGAGAGCTCTGCAGAAGCAGAGCAACTGCTTTCTCTCCTAAATCCCAGTCCTGATTCGGGAATCAGAGTGCCTCGTTCCAGTATGTCATTACCCACTATTGTGTCACTTTGAAATATGCACTTAAATCGGGAAAACTGAAGTGCCTCATTGCTGCTGGACAGCAGGTCCAACAAAGGCAATCCTAGCATGATAACACAACTTCTAGAAATGCCTCTGAATGCAGCTTCAGTGAGAGACCTCTGAGAGTACCAATGCTATTTGTACTTGGAGATGCATATTAGAACACGGTTTTCATAGTCCGCAGAGAATTAAAAGTGATGAATGGGGCTTTGTTCTTAAGACTTTAGTACATTATTGCTTCATAGACATATGGCATACTTCTATTCGCTATTTTAAACAAGGAAAGAAACCTAATTTTTGAAATAGTGGTGTTGAATCAACCATGTTAATCATCCTGAGTATATTCTTGTATTTGAATTACAATTTTTCTTGTTGTCTGGTTTTAAAAGTGACTATGTTTCATTAAAAATCTTTCTAAATGAATTAATTACAGGTATTGGAAACCATTTTTCCTACATGAACAACATAACTGTCATTGAAGAAAATCTAAGGATAAAACCAAGCAGAATAATATAATACGTATTACAGGTGCTAACCAAGCAGGTATCTACAAGCATGTTTAAAGTCATTGTTGCAAGTATGCCTGTTGTCGTCAAAGGAACTAGCCTGCACTTGAAGTGCATACAGATTTTCAGCATCAAAAACTCAGAAATAAGATTGTATAATTTGCTTTCTGACTGTCAGAAAACACCTCCATTTCAGCTAGCCATAGGTTTAGATGCAAATACACCACCAGATATTCACTGCAAGCTCTACTTTACACCTTTGTGCTGAACGTGGCCTCCAAAAATCTCATATTAGGAGTTATAAAATTTAGTTTTTATTCCCTCTTCCTGTGTAAGTTCTTTACATTATAAGTAGAAGCATAGCATATAAGCAACAAAGTAACTCAACAAACCACATCATGATTACTAAAAATACAATTTTGAAGCACATTCTGCCTGTGTGATACTAGTTCTGTGGGGTTCTTTTAAAGGCTGAAACAAGAAGCTTGCAAATGAAAAGCATTCAATCAGCTATGCAGAAGGACCAAACTTAACCCAAGGCAAGAAGAATCATCATCAGTGAAGCTGTTTTTATGACTAGCAATAGATCTCAATTACTGTCACTCTGGGAAAAGTGGGGGGAGGGTGGGAAAGAAAGGAGAAGTCCACATCAACCAGCAGCTTCATACAAAGGACAAACCAAGTATAAACTGGCATTATCCACTCAATCCTTGTATCAGATCCTCGACGATCAACCTTTAGGGCAAACACACATATCCATTTAAGCCTGTATTTGTCCAGTCACACAAATCATTCTTTAGGAAAATATTTCCCACAGCCCTTCCCATAACTTGATGTCCACAGAGAGGGTAAAAAAAACAGAAATACAGAACAACTGTGTCTACATCAGGCAACGGAAAGCACTGATTTTACGACAATGGTTTTCTACCATTATTCACTTTGACATATAACAGGATGGGAGATTGTGCTGCTAAAGTAAATACAGCGGTTATATATGCCTCCTCTGCTTTGGTTTTCTGCTCCACTACAGCCAAAGAGTCCCCATCTGATGACCTTGGGGGCACAGCATAAATGTCAGCCCAGGAAAGGCAAAACTCTAAATGAAAAGCTAACTGCATGGAAACATAAGGAGCTATTTCAGGAAGGTGATTTACTCAGTATCATAATTTATGAATTGACATTTTCATATTTTAATGTGGATGGCTTGCATTTGTCTTTTAGGGCCATTTTAAAATCTGAAAAGAAGAAAATACAATTGCCTGAACGTGAACTTCCATGTTTAAGCAGCTCTAAGTGAACTAAAGCCCAAGCTTCCTAGTGAAACTTGCAAAGCACAGAAAATAGGAGGTTTCAGTTTTACTAGTCCTGAAGAGAGATGACTGAAGTCAATCAGATATGAGCCAGAACCACTCTTGAGTCTGTCTATAGAGATTGTACTAACCTACATGACAGATGTGGCCTCTGTTTATTCATGTATTTGACAAAAACTATTTTCTCACATTTGCTAACTAAATCACACTGTCCTCAATATGCTATTGTACTCTGTGCCACAAAAACTAACACTGGTTTAGGTAAGACTGATTTTTTTAATTAAAAACTGTTCTTTTCAAAGCAGGTTTTTTTTTTTCCCCTCTAATATGCACTTTCTGGCTTTAAATTGCACACAACTATCATTGCACCAAGTATCCACAAAATTAATCTAAAAACTTCACAACTGTCCGTACTTCATACTACTTAAGAGTGTTAAGTAATTAAACAAAAAATAAAAAATATCTATTGAGTCTAGATTAGACTTTCTGACTTGAGTATGAAGATCAGTAAGGCAGCATTCAAACTTCCAAACATCCTCTAGTCTTAAATCAACTTCAGCAAGCCACAATAGTGGTAACTCCAGAAAATTTCACTGGAGTTCCTTCATCATTAAGTACTTCTTTGTATAGTAGTGTGCATGCAGCTTATATTCAATGTTGCTATAAATCAAACAGTATTTTCAGAACTCTTAATTCTGTATACACAACTTATATTTCCACACTCATTCTATTTCTCACTCAGAATTTTTCCATGGGCACAAGTCTTTCAGTTTGGTTTGTGTTTTTTTATTTGCCCAGCACTGTCTGCTGGCTGTGTGCTTGTTTGCAGCTACAGGACTGATGAGGCTGCAAGGCAATGAGGAGATCCATTCACTTCGTTTGTGCCTTGCATCCAACACCTTTTGCAGAAATCAGACTTTACTACACCACAGTAAGGTGAGCTGGATAACTGTGTTGCTATGTATTTTGTTATTGTTACAAGTCATGAAGCTGAGGAATTTGATATGATTAGTGCTGAGGTAACGTGGATAAACAGTCTCTCGATTGAAGACTCGCACTGCACTTTGAGAACTGTGTGGATTCTCCAAACTCTCAAATTTTCACATTCATCTTTCACACTAAATTATTTTCAGGCTTTTCAATCAAATATGAAGAATACAGCACCAACAAACTCCCGAAAAGTTTAAGTTGGTCAGAGAGGGTAATCTACTTTTTGGTGAGGGTATTGCTCTGCAGAGCAGAAAGGAGTTATTCTAGCTGAAAAAAATAAAATAAATAAAGCACAGGATGAGTACCAGAGAGTTAGTGCCAGAGTGAGGTTGAAGCCACAAAAATTGAGAAATTGTCATGTGACAGTATTTCACAACACATTCAACCCCTCAGGGGCAGGTTCACCAGTATTTTTAAGACAATTAGGTGCAAATAATGGAAATGCACTAAAAGCCTTCCATTCCCATCACTGCAACAGCAGCAGACACAAGACTGTAAGAGGATATTTACACAGGTTGTTTCCATGATGTTAATGTCTTTTAAGAG
The DNA here is from genome assembly GCA_013397755.1 of Cnemophilus loriae. NCBI lineage: Eukaryota > Metazoa > Chordata > Aves > Passeriformes > Corvidae > Cnemophilus > Cnemophilus loriae. Next base: position 836,270 of record VZTF01004975.1, on the reverse strand, counting down.
CAAGGCTACTTTGAACTCACTGGGCAGGCATGCAGTCATTTCTTCTCACATAGCAGGACAGATTTCAATGTCGGAGACACTTTCACAGAATATTCTGAGTTGGGAGGGACCCACAAGGATCACCGAGTCCAACTTTTCAGTGAATGGCCCACATGGGGATTGAATCCACAAGCTTGGTGTTATGAGCACCATGCTACAAACAAGGTGGCTCTGTGTACAGAGGCCAAGGAAGCCTGCAAGTCTCCCTGTGCACCTCCATCCTCATAGTCCTACTTTTAAGATCTATGTCATCCAACAAAGAAAGACCAACAGTTTTACTGCTCCACAGCCCAATCACTCTGGGGTACTCCTGGTGTGGTACTCTATTTCTCCCACCTGCTTATGAAAGCGCCAGGAAAAATTTGTCCCAAATTATTTTATATTCGCTTTAGTTCCCAAATTTATGTCAACTTGAAATTTGACAAAAAACACCTATGGTGATCTAGCAAGGTGCACCAAATCAGTTTTGGAGCAAAATGAAATTTGTTTCTTTTACCTTAGCCCCTAAAGCACCTCAACACAGAGCTGGACGAACATCACTGCCAGCACAAGGGAGAACACCAAGAAAGTACATCAAGGGATGGATCAGAAGAGAAAAGAATAACAGAACTGCCTCTTTTGACAGAGGACAGCTATAAAATCTCCTCAGTGTACCCTCATAGATTACACTTGAACTAAAACTCCACAGCAGTTTAAGACTGAATGAACTGGGGATCTGAGGCCGAGCCTTCTCTCTGCTCTAGGTGGCGTTGCCCTGACTCTCACATGAAACTGTTCTGTGATCATGTTAGGATGCTGATTTCATTGAAAGTTTATCACTTTTCCTCTGGAATATTCAAGTTGCTCTGAAACACCTCACTGAGTGATACCATAGTATAAGGAATAGGGGGAAAGGTGGGAATGTGCAAATCAGCAAACAAGGGAATACAAGGCCACCGAAAGCTGACTCAAGCTTGGTTAAGATGCTAAGAATGAGCTACTCTTTGGAGATATATAAGGAAGCTCTTCTCTGTGTGAACAGGAGCTTTTTGAAGAAAACTCTACCATAGCTCTGGAGGATGCTTAGATATTCACGGCTCCAATTACCTGTGCTGGACATCATAGGCCACAAGTATCAGACCTTGTGAGACAAAAGGAATGGTTAGTAATCAGATGAGAAACCATCACAAATCCACTAAGTATGTTTTAGCCTCAGTTCTAGTGTTCTGTATTTCTGCTACAATCCCCAACACAAAAAGTGAAGGAACAGTAAATAGCCTTGAACAATAAATAGCTTTGGCATGAACTCTGACCCTAAAATAAAGTGCATATAACATCACAAGTAACACACAGCTACTTTCAATATTATTTAAGTTGAAAAATACATGAACAATGTCATCTGATACAGTTTACTATACAGTTAACTATTATACTGAAATCACAAGAATTTATAATTTTTATGTTGCTGCTGCCATAAGAGTGGGAATAGGCAACTCTTTTTACAAGCCCTATGATTAATTTCATCTTCCTTGATCAGACATTATCTCTGACTGTAAGTCAGCAGCACTGGTATTACACAAATTACTTCCTCCATGTGGGAATCACACAAGGCTTAGGGAAATCCCACAATATTTTTTATAAAATGAGAGTGAACACACGAGCACTTTGCTGATGCCGCATGTCACAAAGTCACTCTAAGGTTTGACAAGAGCCCCATAAAGGGTTGGAATAATGCTGCTAGGGACAGGGTCACTGGCCACTAAAGGGCCCTGACAGAAGAGCTCACATACATTAATTATTTGTACAGATCCCAGGATAGAACTAGTGTCATCACACGCTCAAGGCTCAAGAAGCCCATAAAGCTTGATTAACTGTGAGAGTATCGAAAGCACAGCTGGTTATTTGCATTATACAGGATACTCTGTTAGGATTTACACAGCTAAACTTTGACCTACTTTCTAAACTGGACTGTGTATGTGAACAGCACAAATATATATTTTATTTTTCACTTGTTCTGTTGCATTTTTTTCCTTCTGTATTTTACATTAATTTCTCCAGTTAGTATTTGGGAGACAGGAGAGATGTCCTAAACCAAAAAGCAGTGCTAGCAGTTTGCAATTACACAGATTCAATCAAAAAACCCAAAGGTGCATAAGCAGGCAGAAAACAGTCAAATTAAGTTCTCATTTGCACTGACATTAGTCCAGTTACTTAATTTTGGTTCAGTGTTTTATGATTTTTGGAAAAGAAGAACCATGTTTTACTCCCATCAGGCAGTAAAATACAGAAGAAAAAGATCACCTCTATCTTTAAAACTATCTTCCCTGAATTAAGAAAGAGAAATGGTGCTATTAAAAATGAGATACTTAGTGAGGCCATATCTTAGAGTCTAAAGTAAAAACAAGTTGTATAAGAATCTACAGTCACGAAGCCAAGCTTCACAACAACTGCTTTGGAGTTCACTGGGCCTCTGCCATTCCTTTTATAGATGAATAATGTGAAGTTCACTCACAAGATCAGCTCTGTGCAGCCTCACAGAGAGCTAAGTGTTGATTATCTGAAACCAGCTTCTTCAGCACATAATCAGATCATAAACAACATGTAACAGGGTGCTGCATTCCAGGTAAGACAGCGTGATCTACTTAAGTGTATAAGCTATTTTAACTCATTAAAGTAGGTGAAGGTTGTTTAAAAGCATAGTAACTGTTAAAGCAATGGGTAGACAAAAAACCTGAAGACCTCTGACAACAGAAGACATCGGACTTGTAACCAAAATGCTCGACAGCATAGCAAGGGCTACATTTCAAGAAGTGCCTCAGTGTAAGGAGGTGGGTCCCATCTGTGTTTGCTATGGGGCAGATTTGGCACAGGTGAAGTCAATCAGGAGGCTCAGGTTTCGAGCAGATGTCCCAATCTGCTGCAACCACACAGACACTGCAACTCTCATGGTAACACTCCTGCAGCTACCTGGGCCAAAAGCTGTCTCTGACTGATGACACTACAGAGAGAAGATTCAGAAGCACCACACAGACTTGTGCATGTCTTATGCAGCTGTGATCCTGTTTAAATCACAGGCAATATTTTTCTATTAAACAGAAAAGAACAGTTCTACCCAGTGTTTTGCCATCATAGCATTAACTGCTCTGGTAAACACAAGCATTTATTAGAGGCTGTTATGACAACTTGTGTCCAGAGTCTTGGGGACAAAAAAAACCCCAACTCACACAAACAAAAACACAAGAACAAAATGTAACCCTTTAAAAATCTGAACTGAACTTTTTACATTTCTTCATACTCCAGTTGTGCATTGGTAATGTCACAGAAATATTTTTTTTGCAAGACATCACGCTGAAGTTTCTAGGTTTTCCCTCAAATTCTCTAAACCTCCAGTTCATATCGCAGAACAAAAAAGGGGAAACTTTCAAGCATTCTGAGCATCTGCTTCACTAAAAAAAAGATTTAAAAATGACAGGGCTGTCTGCCGACTTCTACTGTGCATACAGGAATTTATTTTACCCTGTGATCATGATGCACTCTACAGACAGCTCAGAGTGGCCTCACATTAGCAAATCCTGGTCCTGATGAGGGACTTCAACCACCCAAATACCTGCTGTAGAAAAAACACAGCGGGGCATAGCCAATCCAGCCAGTTTCCAGAGAGCCTGGATAAGAACTTGCCAACCCAAGACAGAGACATGATTAGGAAAGCCAAAGTCCACCTGGAATTGAATCTAACAAGGGTTGTCAAAGGCAACAAAAAAGTCTTAATAGCTATGTAGGTGACAGAAGACAGGCTTGGGAAAATGTGAGGCTGCTGCTGAATGGAGCACGGGACATGGAAAAGGCTGAGATACTGAATGTCCTCTTTGACTCAGACCTCTGTGAAACTATTAAATTTAGAACTGTTATTCTTCATTTACAATAAATATAAGAGTATAATAAAGGACAGCACAACCTTAACTTGCCTTAAATCTAAACTAGCTCAGGGCATGAGTCAGATAAACTAGTGACCCATGCCAGTCCAAACATCCATCGAGTAAGATTAAACATACCTAAGTAAAACAAATCGTTTGATAAACCAAAGAAGGATCAACATAATGATATCTGGAATTATTTTTCCAAGCTGAAAATAAGAACAGAAATTACTCTTCCTCCATAATGTTTTGGCTACTTTGCATCTGCTGGAGGGGGATACCCTGCAACAGTATGCCATTAGCCTCACGTGATTTATCTCTTTCATGTCTTGGAGTGAATGATGTGCTAAAGCAGGGCATCGGACAGAGCTGTTTGGGGAGAATGACCTCAGGAAGGAAACAGCACACCTCACCTGCAGTTCCAAACAGTTTAGAACTACCACATCTCAAATGTAGGACTAAAGTGCCAATAATTTTTAAAGCATAGTTTTCAACAACAGTGATTTCAATAGCATCACACTTCTGTAGTAGATAAGCAAATGTCAGACCAGAGGCCACTGGGGAGATACAGAGGCTGGAGCATGTGTCTTCATTTCCATCGCACTCCTTCAGTACCCAAGCACTCTCACTAAGGTGTTCAGCAAGGCTGTGTTCTTATGCTGAAGGGACTTTCTGCAAACAGATTTAGTGGAGATTTAATTTTCCCCAGCTTCCCCCACCATTACTCACCACAGTATATATAAGCCCCATGTATGACCTATAAGTAGCCTTCATAAGCTCCCTGTGGGCAATATAATTGAATCCAGCTCCATTCCTGAGCACCTACAAAGAATATGCACTAATGCTTCAGCCCCACCCTCAGGCAGATATTAATCATGAGACCACATCAGAACCTCTGCAGAATGAGGGTGTAAGGATAAGAAACTCCACTATCTGTAATTAGTGGAAACTTCCTGAGGTTATACATGAAGGAAGGAGCACTCCAGATCCCATGTCTGACAAATCTGCTTGGAAAGAAGACTCTAATCCATAAGAGAAGCTCTCTCTAGGCAGAGTAAACTCATCCTTTAAGCACAAAGTAGAGTGGAATGATCTCCATATTCACATGCTTATTTTCAAGCAATGTCATCTCATCCTTCCCTACTTACTGCTATTCAGCAGGGAAAGTGAGCCACACATTGCCATGATGGTACAATGGAAATAATTATAGAAGATCCTACAGAGGGAAGACAAAGACCACAATGGGGCACTGCCTTTTCTTTCACTGCTAAAGAGCAGCCTAACAAAGAATTCCTTGCAAAGAATCCTGACATTACTTAAGTGTTAATTACCTGTCTACTGATTTCTTCTCTAAAGTGGATGTGTTGGAAATGACAAACCTAAGAGCCTCGTGTTCATATGCAGGAAAAACATTGCATGCATTCCCACACCTCCATCAACTCTAGAGCTGGGCTAAATATTACCCAGCAAAAAGTCATCTCCCGTTAACAAAACTCTCATGTTAAACAGTAAAATAATCCCTCATTAATCAGATGTATGTTCTTGCTCAATTTGTCTTTATAAAGGAGTACAACTACAGTTAATGGGCTGCAGTCTATCTGCAATGCTGATGCTAAAAGCCTGACCATTCCTGGATTTCTGTACTTTCTACCACCTCCAGTGGCATGCCTCTGTCTGCATGACTTTCAAGTTTCTTGTCCTCCTCTTAAAGGCTTTAATTGTTTAGTCTTCTACTCACCCTCCTTTGTCTTATCATCCTAATCTTCCTAATGTACTTTTCTTACAGACATACCTTTGGCCCCTTTTATTCTACTTATCTTAAGGTGAGGATATACACAGAACTTATTTGCAGAACATGTAAATTCTGCGACTTAATCTATCTGGACTGCTGTGATTCTTTTACAAACCCGAAGCAAATAGGAAAAAAAGAGCCCTCAAAAACAAGAGTGACAGCGCAGGAGTCTGCTGAGTCCTGCAGGCTGCAAAAGTCCAGTTTCTAAAATTTGCTTTTACTGAAATTAAACAGAAACTGCAGTAACAGTGCTAAATTCTTCATCCCAACTCACTGGCTTTTAACAAACTGCTCCTTCAGTTTGTAACAAAGGCATACGTGCACTCCCTGTCCTTTCACGTTAGGCATCTGAAAAACAGGTAACATCAGTTCACTCCTCCTGATAAACACACAAACATCAATTAGCTAAAAGGCACTATATGACAATATTCAGGGCAAAGTAACAACACCCTACAAAGCACAAGGAACTTACTTAAAATGTGGAAATTGCACAAAATTTAAGTAAAAGAGGCAGGGCTTCGCTTTAGATGGTAAGAACATTTGGCACTTCCATTACCTTTTTGTTAAAACATAGGTCCACAAATGCTGATTAGATGTCTACCTAAACTGCAAAGAAGTCAAGAGAAATAACCCTTGCATGCAAGGCAAGTTAAGAGACCAGGTGGAAGGTAGTTTTTGAAAGGATAGATATCTGTGTGAATCTACAGCTAAGTAGTTAAAACAGGCATCCAAAAATTTGGGGCGTTGTCTCCAAAAACACGTAGACACAGCTGCAAATTTAACTAGAGACTTCATTTCTTCTTGATCATTTCAAACATGTCCAGGCATTTGATCAAACTTGAAGAAAAAGTACTTGAATCTTTTGTTGCAAAAGAAAATGCCTAAGAAAATGTACTGGAGGTGATCTGTGCTGTGTTCTCACCATAATCCTGGAAAATCACAAGCATAAGTAAATGCACAAGCAAACTGAAAAATGCACTCACCAGCTGCTATCCAATGCCAAGTTTTGAAATGTCTATTCCTTATTTCTGCTCTTACATCCATAAATTTGGTATTCTACATTTAACTTCACAAGATTTCTCACTTGAATGCTTATGATTTACAATGTATTTGCCTTTTAATTTACTGGAACTGCCGTTTTATCTGGGGGGATTTAACTAAAGCTGTTTCCATATGTTTTGAGCTGTAAGCTTGAGACCACGGATTTGGAACAGTACAATGTTTTGCTATTGGGCAGGTTGGCATAAATCCCATGTGTTGTGTATATTCACATAATACCTCCAGGGTTCTTCAGCAGGACATCTCCTATGAGTCAAGTGAGCATGCTGTTTTCCAACATTATGACTAGAGTCGACATTCAAGAGGTGAAGGATACGTCACCATTTTGTCCTCAGTAGTTCACAATAACTTTGTGTTAAATCCTACTCATTTTACTAATTCATGAGAGTCAGTGTCTCACATTACTCTCAAACAGAAGAGATCGACAATTTTAATGCTTCCACTTTTTCAGCAAAGACACAACTGGTTAGGAAATGCAGACTAAGCCAAATCTCACCCACTGCCAGACGTGCACACCCAATTCCTGTCTCACACCACGCAGCAGCAAGCCTGCATGTCACAGAGGTGCAGAGACTGTGCCTTTCTCCCACTCTCCAACCCTGCCTGCCAGGCTTTGTGAATTATAGAGCTAGGAAAAGGTTTCCACAGAGTCCTGTTGTTAGAGATATGATACATATGGAGGTTCTGCGCTACGATCTCCTCTTTCTGAGAAAAGAGGTATCTCTGTTTCCCAGTCACATAGGTCTCAGCTCAGGAAAACAGAAATTTGAGAGGTCTGAGTGCAGGATTAGATAAAGTTCACAGTGACTCGAGAGTGAAATCCTAGCCCTGGTGACATCAACAGAAAAACTCTCACCGACTCGAGGGCCAAGATTTCAGCACATATCCCAAACTGAAGTGTTTTTTAAGCTGATGAAAATCAGGCCCTGATCCCATAGAAGATGTGCACATCTTTCATTTCACATACTGTTCAAATTCAACTGAACAATTAACACCAAACAAAGTAAGTCAGTAAGTTTTAGTGAGATCTAGTCTCTAATTGTAAGTACAACCTTAAGGTCTTACAGCGTAGTGAAAGGATTCAAACAGTACAAGAGCAACTCCAGGGATGCTTGCTTTGGTTCTTTTCTTTTTACTTACTTTTGTCTGATCATCAGCTTTAAATACATAGCAGATACTTTGCTGATTTGCTGCTTCATCCTTTATCAGACAAGCAAAGTAGCTCGGATCGTGGCTGTTGTGAATCAGTTTGTGGACCTGCTGTGGCTTGTATTCAAACAAACTTGAACAAATTAAAGGATCCCACTGCTGGGTTTTCCCTGTGTCTGGTTCACATCGCAAACTGGCTGGTGAAACACAAAGTCGGATTTGGCTGACGCTGGGTTCTTCTTTGGAAGACTTTGCACTGAGCAACCGGATCTCGGCCACAATCCAAGGCAGCATTGACATAGTGGTTAGGGAATGCACTGGGAGAGAACCCACGAGCTGGAGACTGAAACTTGCTGAGAAATCACTAGGTGTTTGACACTTTTTAACTTTGAATGTTATTGGCTCCATTTTACAGTCCTTTAGGGAACCTTGACTAATTCATCAGTATTTCAATTCCACGGAATGACATTATCTGGATGGCTCCTTTGACTAAGGAACAGAAGAGCTCTGAAAGGAAAAGAAACAGTTATGTAGGTGCTGGAACTCTATTAAAAACCAGCTCTCAATAACACAAATAATTAACAGCTTAACATCAGAAGAGATCTACTATGGCCCATCTAGCAAGTTCCCCCTCTTTAGGTTGGGCCTTACTATTTCAGGTCCAAGAAACGTAATTGTAATAAATACATTGCTCAGAAAAGAGTCAGTCCTGATTTAAAAGTTGTTTTATGACCTTAGCTCAGCTGTCTAATGAGTAACTAAATTACAATGCACATTCTTCCTAGCCTGTGTCTGTTTCATGGGCAGGCACATGTAGATCACACTGGCCTATTTCAATCCCATTATCACAGGAAGAACTCAGCTGAGCTATTCTGACCTTCATGACAGTTGAAGTCACTGCTTGCTAAGACACCTTCACATTTGGAAAAAAAAATAAAGTCAACTTGACAACTTTCTCGTCCATAGGTGGCTGACTTTGAATTTGGCTACTAACATGGAGTTGTTTCCTTAGGTATAGTTTGCAAAGTGATTAGCGGTTGTAACTAAACAGATTTTTTCAATAAATAACACCCTAGAAATCACTATAATCTAAAAATGCTAGCAGCAGTCAACTGAGTGATTGCTGAAAAACCTGTCAGATAGCAGTCACGAGCAACAATCCTTACAGCACTCTGGGAAGAACCAGATGACAATCACAATTCATGGTTGCATTTTAATGCTGGTCAGCCAGACAGGAATACTTAAATGTTAGCCAGACTGACATTGTATCATTTTCATTTCTTAAAATATCAAATGGAATATACCAAGTTACACACAACCCTGTTGTAACTCTGTTATACCCAGCATCTACTACCACTACTGTTATTACATATTAGTACTTTTAGTGATGAAATCCAATACTTGCATTTATTTATAAATTCAATTTCACAAAATGCAGTCCATGAAAACACATAGATTGGCATTTGTTGTACTACTCTGTTTTAACTCCTCTTTAATTGACCCTAGTTTCAGCTGTTACATTATATTGTGTGAGACTGACACGAGGCTGGCAGGCCTGTAATTGCCCGTGTTTAAATACCAGGACACAAGTTTACCATCCATCTTACGAGAGTTTCCCATGGTAAGACCTATTAAAAACAACATAAATAGTACCAAGATATCCTTACAAAACATTTTAATTACATTTGAACAAGTATTGAATAAGTGGCATCTGTTTACTGTGGTAAGAGTATTTCTTATCTTTGTTCATCTACAAATATGATCAAAACCAGCACTATTTTTCTCATGAGTTTCCATTAAACTTTGTGCTTCATTTGCTCTTGCAATAATATTTTTAGACTGAGTTTTTAACAGTCTTTCACCTTGTTAAAAATGAAAGGACATGTCAGGATTTAAAAAACTCCAAAACTTTTTTAAAAATTTCAAGATGGAAATTAATTTTGAGCTGTTTACAATGCAGCCACTCTGCAAATGTCCCAGTGGGGAAAAATGTTTCTGCAGTAACTGGCAAACTGTAAAAACAAGAGAACTGCAGAAATCATCTTTGGGTACATTTACTTTTTTGAAACTTTTTCATCTTTTCATCTTTTGACAAATGAACACTGTGGCAACATTACCAGTTCCAAGGACAGCAAATTTAGCAAGAGTGCAGGTTTTCAAGATACTATTCAATGAATCCATAATAAATAGCATTCTAGATGTGATCAATTTTTCAGAAACGTCTGTGTGTGTATCTGCGCAGAGGTGTGGGAAAAAGAGCCATGACAATCCAGAATTTGTACACCTCATTTTAAGTATATTACAATTGGGGTTTTTTTTCATTTATTTCACAAACGACCAAGAAAATAAGCATTTTTTAGAATAATATAAATGCATTACATCCTAAATGAAATGGCATTAAGCTGTGGCAGGGGAGGTTCAGGTTGGACATCAGGATGAACTTCTTCACTGAAAGGGTGGTAAGGATTGAAACAGGCTGCCCAGGGATGTGGTGGAGTCACTGTCCCTGCAAGTGTTCAAGAAACAACTGGACGTGGTACTCGGTGCTATGATCTAGTTCACATGGCGGCGTTCAGTCAAATGCTGGACATGATGATCTTGGAGGTCTTTTCCAACATCAGTCATGCTGTGATTCTAAACAGGATAGCAGCTTCAGGAAGCATTTTTACACCTTATCAACACAGACTGCTAAACACAATTACCATTATAGTTTTCCATCTCCTAGGAATCAAAATGGTCTCTTCCCTGACAAACTATTACAAATTTTTTCTCCTTAACTGCAACAGTGAAAAATAGTTCAGCAGCTGCAGGGAAGACTGGATTAATTCATAACTACCATGGTGTGTAGTCTAAACTACATAAAAATTGAGGTTTTAGCTTTTAGTGCTCTTGTCACTTAGTGGCATAGATAATAATCTCAGGATAAGAAAGCTTCATTCTTAGTTGAAAACAGGAGAACTGAGCTACCACACAGATGATGATTTATTAGCCACATACTTTTTGTAGCAAATTTCTTATTTGTGTTTTCTGAGAACCCCTCTTAAAAAAATGTAATTAAACTCATGTAAAAATACAACAAAGTCACCCTCGTTTCAATCAACTTTTCAAGAAAGAGAAGTTTCTTTTTGATTACCACCATCTACCATGCTTTTTTATCCCAGATCTATAAGGCAATGCAGCCTCAAATAGAAACGAATATCACAATATAATACATTATTTTGCATGCTAACTCTAAGGACTGAACAGTATATAAAAAACTCAAGGTTGATACTCTATCATACTTAAACAAACATTGTACTGCTGGAATGTGTGTATTTAATATAAATGCAAAGTTTCTTGGCATTCATCTCTTTTTAAAAAAAAATAAACACCTTGCAAAGTCAACAGCATAAATACTCCAATGTCTGCATCTGTTATTTCCCAAGAAGAACACTTACTACTAAATCAAACCAGTTAAGTAGAAGTCAAAATGCTAGGGTTTTTTTTTCCTAATGTTAGGAGAGGCTAAAAGTGCAGTTTCTCAGAGCACAAATCTAGCAGCATCAGAAAGTCTTCTTTTCTAACTCGTATCATTCTGTATGTTACTGTTCTGCATGTTCCATCTCCCTTTCCCATTCTTTCTTTGTTTCCTCCCCCTGTCACTTACTGTAAACAAATCTCACCAGAAATTGTGCCAATTTCATGCTGCTGGTGTTAATGTCCCTCAAGTTTACACCAAGGACTAGATTTTACTTCAAGACCATGAAGTATTTATGTACAAGCTTAATTTAGACCTAAAAATAGTTCTGTTCTTCTCAACAGGCCTATTCCCAGCCATAAAATCAAGCACACTTTACAGCCAAAGAGTAGCCATGCTCTCAGACCATCCATATCTGCCCTGACTCCGCTGCTTGGAATTTTAGCACCTTTATCCAACTCTGGTTGCCACCATTCAGTTTCATCCCTTCTGAAATTTGGCTCTGCAGGTGCCATAGGAGTTTGCCATACATATTAGTACAGTAGGATCGAACAAGTTTCATCTTCCTCCCAAGCGCCTGATTAACTCATGCTTAGTAAATGCTTATTTCGCCTCTAATCCAAGAAGGAATAGAAAATACATAAAAATAAAGCTGTCCACTAGTTTCCTTCCACTTCAACTTTGATGTTCCTTTGGCAGCTCTAAGTGCCACTCAGCTTCATTACTCTGGGCTTTGCTTAGCACACTGGATGTCTCCAGTTGTTCTCTCAGTGCTCACAGACATAACTGGGACAATTCCTCTTTCTCCTCTCCACCAACATCTTTTGAAGGATCTTGGTTGCCCCTTGCACTCAAAACTGAGAACAGCTCGAGTGGCACCCCTGAGCTGACAGCTTTGCTGCTGAGAAAGATACAGTTTAGAGAGTATGAACCTTATTGTTCCTACTGTTTAGCCTGCGTTGATTCAGCTGTATTTGCTCCATCAGCATAAAAACAGCCAGTCAAACTGCAACGCACAAGGTATTTACACAAACCACATTAATATATCTAACCCTGCCTTCTATACTAGGGAACAGCAGACTGACTCATTAATGTGGAAGATACACATATGTGGGAACATATGTGTGCCTTTTGTCCTCAACTTCTCTTTCGCTCTGATCAACCCAGCCACTTCTCACAAGTGGGGAGCAGGCTTAGAAAGCATGCAACACTACGCTGACGGTCCTGTTCTAGCAAAATCTGATATGGTGTTTTTTAAAACCCTAACCTAATTAAAAAAATATGTATTTTAGACTCCTGCTCTCCAAAATCAAGTTGCCTTCTCACCATGTTATGCCACCAAGTTAAAAGGGACACCTTCAGAGAGAAGTCAGGGTGATGGCAAGACAGCATGAAAGGGACAGCTACACAAATTATTACTTCTGCCATTCTGGACCCCAGGTTTTCCCTGTGTGAAGGTACATGTCTAAGCAGCATTGCATCATGCAGGACAGCATTCCTCAAAACTCACCTTCTCTCCAGAGAGCAAAGACTATATCACGAGGACAAGGTATTGGCTCCAGGTGCCAGCTGGTTAGACAGGGTCAGGTAAGCTTTGAGGTTAGGAGGGAGAATCTTGTGGAGTTATTGTGTTAGTAACCTGGGAAGGTGAGGCACTGCAAATCAGGTTTGTGCACCTAGGGGAACACCAGGCAAATCTGAGACTGACTCAAACTAATACAGAAAAAAGGCGAAGAGAGGAGAGAGAATGTTCTAAACCAAAAGAACAACCCCCCCCTCCAAAAAAAAAAAAAAAGCAGAAACTTTGACAGTGGTGAAGTGTTATCCTTCTTTCGTCTTTTCTGTTCAACCAGACTAAATTCAACACAGACATGCAGTCAAAAGCTTTAAACTATTGTTCAGAGCATTGGTAACTACAGATCTAAGCAGCCCTTCACTCTCCTCCTGCTCCTTCCCTGCTTTGGTAGCAGTTGGAGTACTGGGACTCATAGGACAACTGACAAGCTCAGAAGATGAGTCAAGCAAGGAAGCAGTCAGAGCTTTCACACAGCAATGAATAAATGAGGAGTTTGACCTGGGAACTGAACAGAAAGATGCCATCTTCCTCAACATTTGCAGTTCTTCGGAGAGACAACTGTGCAGTTACTTCACATCAGGCTCTGGACACGACAGCAGCTTTAGTTTACGTAAGTTTCTGTAAGTCAGTTTTTCTCCCCTTCAGGAAGCTAAGCAAAAAATCCAACCATACAGCAAGATCTTATGAAAAACAGTTGGTCTTAAAGAGCACAAATTTGTTTAGCTCTTCTCTGCATGGCATTAGCACTGAACCCTGTTGACAAATGAAACCAGAGGCACTGGTACTGACTGCACTTCACCACTGATTATTTTAGCAGAAATACACTACTTAAGGATTATGAGGAGCCCTGGCCAGCAGCCAGAACTCTGGAACACTAGCCAGAACTAAATACCACTTGTCTCCCTCTCTTTCTGATCCCTAACTGAAATTTACATTGTCTTTGCTCAAGCTGACAGATTTCTCTATCCACCTGGCAGGATATATAGAAAAACACAAATGAGAATATATATTAAGTATGTCATGACACAGTCACTGCTGAGAAAGCGTTCAAAAAGTTTGTATTTAATTCAAACTGGCACTTGGAAGCATGACACACCCCTCTTGTTGCAAGGAATTTCTTTGTATCTCATAGCTACTTATTTTCTGCTGTTTCCTTCTGAAGCTATGGTTTGCTGCGGGCAACAGCATGTGCAAGTCCGGAAACCAATTTGCCTCAGAAATTAGTTTTAATTTCCATTATTTTTTCATTAAGTGCTGACTTTTAAAAGATTTAATGCTTAAACGATGTCAGCAGCTCCAGACTGGGTGCTGAATAACATTCAACCATATACTCTGGTACTGGTTCCAGTAATAAACCCACCTAAAATATTTACCAGTATAGCCAGCATTTATATCACTCCTCAAATAAGTTTAAAAAATAGACTATTAATAAAAAAAAATTGCAACAAAATGGTAGTATGTTCTTGATTACAAACATACACATTTATAATCAACTATCAAATGAAGAAAATAGCTGACTGTTCCTGTCCTTAACACCTGTTGCTATTTCCTTAATCAAGTCCATGGAAATTACTTTTGTGTATTACCTATGATTTTCAGCATTCCCATATAACAACAACGTGCCAAATTTCTATTTCAGCACTTAGAAGTGTTAAAAGTATAGTCATATGCATCAGCTTAGAGGTATTCGCTATTCAGAAAATGTGTAATTTCTTCATTTTGACCCACGATGTTCCGTTCAATCTCTGGGCTTAACGCAGGCACAAATCCCACCATCTGCACTACTAAACGTTCCTACAGCAGATCTACCATGTTAGCCTCTTTCCCAAATAAAACACAGCACACAAAGGCCTCAATCTTTTCAAACTGCGCTATAAATAACCACATTCGTTTCATACCTCTCGTGAACGCAGTTTCAAGAGATCATTCCCTTGCTGACTTAGTTGGCGAATTTAAAGGGCCATAAGAACACTGCGCCGCTGTGGGGGGATTGAAAGTTACATTCGGCTGTGCTGCGGTAGGAAAGGTCCGTTTTCCCCCAGGGAAGAGCCGCTTTGCTGCTCTGAGACGGAGCGGGGTCTGGGAGGAGTTATACCCACCGATTTTGCTTTGATGGGCGATGAAACAGCAGACAAGAGAGAAAAAGAACTAGAGGCGCCTCAGGGCACTGACAGATTAAATTCAAGCAGGTCTTCTGGTTATTCTGACGAGGAGCCAGCTCTCCCAGAACCCC
>VZTF01004975.1:794339-819672 GCA_013397755.1 Cnemophilus loriae | reverse complement strand
AACTAGCCCGGCTCGCGAGCTCTGAAGCGGCCAAGTCGCTGTGAGCCCAGCCCTGGCCGCGGGGCAGCTTCTTGCGAACTCACCTGAGTCACCTCGACGGCTTCCTCAAAGAAACCAGCCTTGCATATGTATAAAATCATCGTAAGAGTTGGTATTAGTTGGTCTTCCAGTTGCCACGAAGGATAAGGCGTGAATGGATCCGGAGACTTAATTATGCTTCTCTGCAAGTGGAGATGATTAAGGCACCCTACATCCCCGTTGTGCAAACCATTTCTGCACTTAATTAATTTCAAGTTCTTCTCGGCAGTAAGACCACTGATTTACTTACTTTTAAGCCTGTGCACATTTGTGGAATCAGAGCTTTCCAAAGGAAATCTGCTCTGTTGCTGTGACGGAAGCAGTCAAGCTGTTAAATGCAAGCACAGTGTTGCCCCAGATTATGAAAAACAAGTCAGATTTTGGTATCCAAGCACATCCCCTATTTGCAAGGTGTGGATACACATGTAGATACGAAGTGCATTGCGTCTCCATGACCTTTGGCATCTAAGTGTACTTTCGCTGGGATCAGGATCGCTGATAAGTGAATTGAGGTATGTAAGTAGCAGTTCACTCAGAGATCTTGTTCCCAGTCTGTGCTCAGGTCGTGGTTTGCTGCTTCCACTTCAGACATGGGAATAGGTACAAGCACCTCTTGTTTTTCAGTGACATCTTTATGGACCTTGAAAAGAGGAATGCCATCTCCTTGCAATTAGTGCCTGTCTTAGTTTTTAAACCATCACATCTAAGGACAATGCTCTTACTCCAGTTATCATTCAATATCAGTACCTGAGTCAAGTATGTCCTTTTGCTCATTTTAAGCCTGACTGAGCATCATATGCCTCTTGTAACCACGCTCTAGCAGAAGGTGAACTGCAATTCCCACCCAGACAACTTTGGCACTTCACCCGAGGCCCATGCATTCCCAAATTACCAACTGATGATCTTAGGAAGACTTTTTTTGCTGCTTCACTGTTGCCTTTCAAAAAATATAATGAAACAGATAAAGGATTCTACAAGACTGTTTCTTGCTTCGTGGAAAATCCTTGAACAGCAACAGAAGTCGGTACTAGAGCATCACAATTAGAAATACTTTCTTCTTTCTCCTCTTTGATACCAGGAAAGAAATCAGCCTCAGAGTGTTCAGCCTGCCTGCAATGAAAGTTACCTAATCATCACCTTTCAGGCTACATTGGACAGCATTCCTTCTCTGCTTCCTGATGAAACTGTTACTTAAGCAGGGGCAAAAAAAAAAAGAACGACAATGAGGGTTTTATGTTCCAGTCCCTAAAAATTAAACACTTTTATGTGTTCTAGGGACTGAGATCCCAATATTCATGTGAGAGCTATAAGCACTAGACTTCCTAATAATTTTCTATTTTCTGAAAGAGTAGATCTCTGTTTTGTCCTTCACAGGTTAGATTTTCTTTGTAGTAGCCTATTAACTAAAACATATACTATCACTTTAACTTCCTCAGACTGAGGAGGAAAATCAAGCTGTGCTTTCCACATCCAGCAAATATGATAAAAATAACACCAGTTTAACCATTTTCTCTTTGTCCAGTCACGTTCTAAAAAAATGCAAGGAAAACCCTACCACTGCCTTTTGTACAGAACCTGAATATACAGGCTTGTGTGAGGCACTCTGTGAGAACACGTGGGTAATGAAGCTTCTTCTGTAGGTTAAGGAGCAGAAGTATCTACTCACTTGGTCCCAGGTGGGGTAGGATTGTAGATCAGTATAAATTTAGGCTGAATGTGCCAGGCCATCAGTGAGGGCAGAACTTGGTGCTGTACCCTTTGAAGTACCATGAGGCAAACAGGAAGTTTCCACTCAAGATGCTTTCAGAGTTCAAGTTGCTCCATAGCTGGGCAGCAGCTGAGCAGTAATGTTTTTGGATTGTGAATCTGAACGCAGGCACCTATACTGTGTTTCAGTTGCCTTGTAAGCTTCTGTGCTTTTCCCTCTGTGTTACCCATAATGATGATCATCTATTGTTATTGCATAAAACAGTCTAAGTCTTTTTTTGTGATTTCTTTCATGTAAATTTGTTTAGTACATTATTAAGGGATGTTACTAACTGTTTTGCAGTGCTTTGACTTAGTGAGCTCTGGATGAAGTACTACATTCTTATCCAATGACATTGTATCTCCAGATGCTATTTATATATAGTCTCAATTCATAAACAAAATTTGCTTAACTTGTTATAGCACATTTGCCTACTGCATATGTTGTAGGAATACATGCCAGTGACATTAATTAGTCATCATCTTTGTAGACAAGAGGCTTTCTATTATCACTGATGAGTAGTCAAGAAAGAGCTGAGCTTCCGCCTGCTGCTGTATTTTTGAGCATGTCAGATGTCATGATTAATCCCCTCTCTCCTTCATTCCCATAAATACATTTGAAAATTACTTACCAGTGATTGTGTGAGTATTTTAAGCTTTTCCTTTTGTTTGGAAGCTGCTGTTTCTATGCCATCATCTATATTACGGTTTATTTAGGCGGGTGTTAGGATATAACTGGAGAGTTTAAATAGGCTCATCCCATTATGCACAATGTTCTGATGGTGCATGACCTCATTTCAGTTACCTGGCAATTGCTATACAGCAGAGTGATGTTGGCTTCTACTTGGAAGTTGATCAGAAATACTAACCTTGATGAATGTGTATCTTATATAGTGCAAAAATGTACTGGGAAGGAAAGCAATTCAGCTTAATTACCTTTGATTAGTTTTGTACTTAGAGACAGAAAACAGTTTTATTGGTGATTATTTTTATTTACAATTAATTAGATTTATGTAAGGCATCCAGATGCCTTCAGCCTCAGAATCCTAAAAATCCCCAAACTTCTTAATACTTAAGCTGATGGTTAACAAATGTTAATTTAATATAATTTTAATGTTACTATTCACAGTGACTGTTAATCAAGGACATAAAATTTGCTTGTTGGTGGTGCGTGAAAATAAAACCCATGACCACTGGAATTTTTAAAAGGATTAGCAAGGAGAAAGACTTTATTTACAGAAACTTTGTAGGTGAATCAGTTACATATTTAAGCACACACTTCTACAATATGAAAATTGCTTGCTTACATATTAAATTTTCTTTTAGAGTGAATTCCAGTTATCCTTGTATGATTTGTTGTATATAGCAAAATTATCAAATCTTTTACATAATATGCTGTGGACTAAGTTCGTAGCCTATAAGGAAGATGAAATGTATTTTACCTCCTTCCAGCCAAACTGTTTCAATCCATCCCTGAATTTTAATTTATTCAGTAAATTTTATGGAACTGGGACTTGTAAAAAAAATGAATAACCTTCAAGTGAAGTCCATTGGTCTACTCTTAAAGCATTACTGTTTTGGAGTTTTATTTTGGCAGAGTTTTGATTACTATGCTAATTCTTCTCAGTCTTTCCCTCTAGACCCATAGGCCTGATCCCCTATAGGATCAATGTTTACAACTGTCACTGGAATTGTGCTTTTATCTGTTATAAAAAACAGGCTCATTTTACATGTTTTTGGTAATGTAGGGATGTGTCTTTCTCTAGAAATAGCCAGGGATCCCCTTACACATGAGTTCAGCCCGGGCTGCAAGCATTCTTTATTCCAGTCATGTCAATTCCCACTTCTTGATAAAATAGTGCCCCTGCTCCCAGTTCAAGGCTGTTTTTTTACAAATTATATTTGTCTATTAATATCTGTCTTGAGACTAATAATGTCTAAGTAGGCTTCATTATCTTACACAACTCTCTAGTGGAAGAATTAGACCAGCTCTGAAGAAACTGTAGGTTAACACCCATTCTGACTTGCAATACTAACTTCTCTCTTTGCTATACTCTTGCTGCCTTTGTTTCGATTCTTTATTTCAGTTCTAGATCCTCTTTCTCTGATGAAAGACAAGGTTAGTAAAGACTCTAGCAATAACAAGTTTTATCTTGTAATTCTGTAGTTTGTTGTAATTGCTCAAGCAGCTTGATAAACCACTGTGGGTTCGGCTATTTTTTTTGTCACCTCCCCCCCACCCTGAAGTTGTGAACTTCTGTCTGGAATAGAGCAAGGAATGGAGCAAGTAAATTCCTTGACCTTAGGAAGACAGAATGATAAAGATTGGCTCATCATCCTATGTCTGTACTGTTTCTGAGGATGCTCTAAAGCCATCCTAAGGTTGTCTCAGTATACACAAGTGCATTGCACAGCTCACTTCCAGACTTCTAACATTAGCAAAATCCAAATCCAGGTTTGGCATGTAAAGGTACATGTAAAATATGCCCCTCTAGGCTGTGGAGATGTTAAGATAAATATATAAACAAAATTCAGGATCCGTAATCCTCTGTCTTCAGACCTTCCCCATGAATTCAGAAAAGCATCCTTTATCATATTCTGTACCAAAAGAAATGTGAGCCCTCCCAATAAAAAGGAAAGTAAAAGGAATGATGGAATGGTTTTGGTCTGAAGGTCCCTTTTTAACATCAGCCAGTTCAACTTCCCTACATGAGGCAGGGACACCCTCCACTGGATCAGATTGCTCAAAGCCGCATCCAGCCTGGCCTTGAACACTTTCAGGCATCCAACAGCTTTGCTGGGCAACTTGTTCCAGTGTCTCACCACCCTCAGTATAAAAAAATCTTTCCTTGTATCCAATCTAAATCTATCCTCTTTCACTTTAAAACTGTTACCCCTTGTCTTGTCACTACAGTCCCTGTCCAAAAGTGTGTTTCTTATAGGCCCCCTTTATATGCTGAAAGATCTCACAGCCTCTTCTACAGACTGAGCAACCCCAGCTCTCTCATCCCTTTTTCCCAGCACAGATATTCCAACCCTCTGGCTGGCCTTCCTCTGGACCTACTCTAACAGGTTCATGTTGTTCTTGTGCTGGGATGCAGTACTCCAAGTGGGGTTTCACAAGAGCAGAGTGGAGGGAGAGAATCACCTCCCCTGTTGAAGCCCAAGGCTGCAGGCTTGTACAGATCTACAAAGCTTCTCCAGCCCTGGGCATAGCTCATCAATGCCCAAACTGAAGGCACCTGAAGAACCATTCCTGTCTATGCCCTCAAGCAAGGAAGAAGCTGGTAAGAAGCAGATCCTTCGAGCTGGGATAGTGTTTTTTATCATGTCAATGTCCCCTCTTAGACAACTGGCTCAGACATGAAAACTCCCCTCCAGAAAAGCTGGGACATTCACATGTAGGCTTGAAGGTATTCATCCCTTCTGATGGGGCATAATTCACTCAACTGTCCTGTCTTGAGAGGCAGCTGTCATGTCTTAGAAGGTGTCATAAACCACCAAAGATCCCTGAAGCACCCCTAGACTCATTTCTGAGGCCTCTCACCACAGGACTGTACATGATCTGCAGTGGTACATCAGACTGTGTAAAACTTCCTCTCCTTCCACTCCCCCCAGGGCTGTCTCCTGGTACCCAGCTGCACAACTGCTGCAATCTTCAAGTTGTACTGAAAACAACAAGGCAGAGGACTTGAATTCTGGGAGGATAATAAAGCTTAGAAGTTTTGCGTTTTAAGTTTGTAGCTATGTTTGTGACTATTACTACACTGATATCTAAAACAAGTACTGAAAATGCAGAAAACCCCTATATTAAAGTCAACCGGTAACCTCCGAATAACCCTCTAACCCAGGCTTTGCAAGCACAGACAAGAGCATGCAATGAAATGGAAACTTCTGCTCTAAATTGGACATGCAGAGTTATGCACCAAGTCATGGCAGCAAACAGTGTGCAAGGCTCCAAAACTGGGCTATGCATTGAACTAATTATGCTCAGTTCAGAGAGGCAACAGAAAAATGCTGTAGGTAGGTATATTATCTTAATGGGTTCATAGTATTAAAAGACAGTTTAGTACACATTGTATCTCTAGCCTGGAATATGATATATAGTCCCACAGCAAATAGATATTCAACAAATTAGCTGTGAGTTTCTCGTTTACTTGGGTGAAAATCCCTAAGAAAGATCACTACTTCTGAATCATCTGCTAAAGTCTCACCACAGGCTTTAAGCACTTCCTGTTAACAGAAGAACTTGCTTTGCAAATCTAAACCTAGACAAAGTTGCATAGGGTTATCAGATTATATACACACAAAATAAGTAAGTCACCACAAAACAGGCTATTTCAGATATCAGAGTATTACTTATATTTAATTAAAACAAGTTTTGATTGAAATACATTTGCAGTCAACTTTTAGTTCATAAAGCCTTTAGTTCAACTGATTGGGTTTTTTTGGTTCATTAAGGGTAAAGGTACTTTCCTTCCAAAATAAGATACTAGATCCAAGAGTACACAAAATAACTCTTAAAAGCAGAAGTCTTTATAGTCAGAGTTCTCAGATGTTTGGTCCTAAAAATCCTTAACTTCTTAAATAATGCACTTCTAATGCTGCAAAAGCCAATCAAGATAGTAATTTTGCTATTTTACTCAGTCTTCCGTTGAAGTTTGTTTTTTTCTGGTTGAAAGAAATGTTTTTCAAGAGCGTTGACCAATTCATCTAGTTCCTTCTTCAGCTGTTCAACATCACTGGAAAAGGAAAATCACACAAACACAGAAAACAGTGAAACAATGGAAAAGCTAAAATGTACATTTTCAGTATGAGGAATTTTTAAATATGTTGCATTGCTTTAGACAAACATTTTCAATTAATGCTAAAAGTGTATATATTTGATTTCTTATGGCAATGCACTGATGTTCACTTTCAACTGATATGCATGAAGACTATGAAGAAACATAACCCCACAATATAAAGTAGAATGGCCAATTTGAGTTCAGAAGATCTTCTGTCACTAAATGTAAATGATTAGAAGTGTAATTTTTATACTTGCGACAGCATTCTTAGGTGACTTTTCATCTGTGAAAAAGCATTAATTTCATTATATAAGTTAATAATTATTTATCTTTAAGACTGTATGACTTCCAAGACTACCAGTTAAGGATATAATTACTAAACATAAAAGGGTTTGAAATGTATTAGAACACTTTTTATTTGATTAAATAATTTTAAAGCAACTATGTATGTAAAAAGGGGGTGAAAATATCTACATTTATTTAAGGCAAAATGTTTTTCCTGATATTGTTTTCACTGAACGCAAAACTGAGTTCAAAGCAATTTCAGTGACAAGAATGTGTCAACAAATTTTGCAGAGTTGAAGCTTTATACAAATATATTCACTAAAACAACTTTAGTAATATTATTTGATCGTGGAGAGCCCTTATTTCACTAAAATAATACCAAAAAAGCCACACAGCCTCTATTACACCAAACATACTGCTGTAAGTGACAATACCTGTTTCCAGGGGGTGCACAAAGTTCAGAATAGTATTTGATCTTTGGTTCTGTCCCACTGGTTCTCATTGTGGCCACTCCTCCATTAGCAAAAGTGAATGTTATCATTTGGCTGCTTTTACTAGTAGGAAGTATCTAGAAATATTAAGAATATTTTTTTAAAAGCTTGGAAAGAGATTATAAAGCCATGACATGATGTCAGATAATATGACAAAAGCATCAGCTAAAATGAAAGTTTAGTTCTCTTTTCTTCGACATTGTGGTTTTGAGACCACAAGGACAGCCTTGCCCTCCACCTGGAATCTGGTAGAACTGCATCACTGCTAGGTGGCTCATTCAAATCTGGTCAACTCCTTAATAGAAGTCATGCTCTCATGGCATTTCCCAGGAGAAAAGGAAATGGAGACTGTGGAAAAATATAGAATCCAAAGCCACGTCTCAGTAGACAGTTTAACTTGCACTCACAAGAAAATAATGGAGATTGCTGCCGCCAGGCAGCAAGATCCTCCTACCACCCTCCACAAACTGTCATCTTGGAGAGAAAAATATACCACAAAACCTAACAAAAAACCCAACACGTCTTCGGCTTCACTTCCTCTCACCAAGGCAAAACAATCATCACCAGTCTAATTTATTTTATGACTCAGTATGTAAATATGTTTAGTGTTTCTCCACAGAATGTTTTATGCATGTTTATATACATCGCATATGATTTACATGTAACTTGAAAAGATACTTACAGCCTTTTGATCTGGCTGGCTGCTGTCATACCCAGTAGTTAGATCCCTTATTCCAGAAACTTTAAATCTACCACAAGATTTTGGGTATGTGTCTTTTCCATCAAAATTTCTAAGGTTGTCAAAAAGCTGTTGAATAACTTTAGGATCATGGCAGATGAAATACGAAGCTTTGGTAATATGGAAGCCGTATCTGTGAAGACAGAATATTAGTGAATCCAAGAAGCAATGTTCTAAGAGTTATACACCAGACACATTATACAACCTTCCAAAAAGCAACACTCTCTACTCATGCTCACCCAACTGAAGCATCAGTTCATGCCCTTACAATTTTTAAAAGGTCTAAACAGCTTAATCATCCTATTTTATATACTTTAAAGAAACTTCTGTGCTGATGCCTTTTATTTTTAATGATTAAAACTGAGAAAGTTTACAGCAAAACCAGAAGAAAAAAGATACCATTGTTGCCTTGAAGAGCTCTAACCACCATAGGAAGGGAAGAGATTACATCTAACAGCTTCTTTGAGTGGATTCCAGCTGACCTTTTCTAAGTAAAACAAATTCTAGACTGCTTTTTCCAATCACACTTCATTAAAGTGTTTCTATTCTCCTATTAAAGTGTTTTTACTAAACCAAACTGTTCTGAACATTGTCTCTCTACCTCACCTGTTTGCTGCCAGGTAATGTGACGCATCAAAGACAAATGACCTAGTAACACTGACTCTTCAAAATTGCATGTTACTGAAAAACATACAAGCCTGGACTGGTTGTTCAAGTGAGCTCTTGCTACAGATCCAGACTTGTTAAATATCCTTGATGGCAGTGAAAATCTGAGAGGCAGAATCTTTGTTAGTACTAGGATGTTCATGCTAGAAATCTGAAAGGCTTCTTAAATAGGGTCACGTTTATACCTAAATGGACATCTTGAAGGCTAATAGTAGTTAAATTAGTCTTAAGAATTCAGTAAGGGAATCAACAAAACCTATCCTGTAACTGAAAGAAGTGATAAGCCTAAAGGATCATGTCCTTTTCCTGATCTGCATTTACTTCTTTGAGACAGATTCCCCTTCTACATCTCCAAAACGCAAAATAGAGTTTTTTCTGCTTCAACTGTAACTCACAAAGCAAATCTGACAAAAAAAGTAAAGTAGTAAGGAGTAGAAAACAGCAACTTTATACTAGCCACAAACAAAAATCAAACACATACAAAACAACCCCCCAACACAAAACAAGAACCCTCCTTCCAGTTCATTATCAAACATCAGTTTAAGAAGGCAGATTTGTATCCTTCCCTCCATCTGTAGCTTTGTCACAAAGACTGACTATGTGCAGTGACATCTTACAGACTGCTTTTATGCTGAAGCACCTCTGAGTCCTCTTCAGTGTCTACGTACACAGGACTGTGGCACAGCTCAGTTCCACTCAGTCAAATATTCTGAGGTCAACCTGAAGCAGGTGTTTACTGAATTAGTATTTAAAAAAAAAATAAAAAAATCCTCAAGCCAGAGGTTGAATATTCAGTTCTTGAATACGCACTTCCAGCTAGTAGCATTTAAGGGAATTCTCACATCAGATGCTGTATTTGCCACGCTAGGTATGAATTCCTCTTTCATGCTTTTATATTACACAATTTATCTATGCAGTGTAAGCAAGTCTTTGCCACTTGATTCCTTCCTAAAGGGACAATGACACAAGCATGGCTAGTGCTGCACACAAATGAGAACTCAGGATTGGCAAAACAAGCAGCACAAAGGCTGGAGTATTCCATGAGTCTCTTTGCAGGTTCCACACTCCTTTGTTAGTGTCTATGAGACATGAAGAGCTAGAGAGTATCAAATAGCCTGTGCTGCTCCCTCCTTTAAAACAAACAACCCAAAACCTCCACAAAAAACTACTCCCTGCCCCATGAAATCCAATAGTCATCTTTGCTATTGATTTCTTCGAACCCATTAAAAAAGAACAAAAGAAAAAGCAGTGCCTCATATTAAAAGCTCTCAGAGGGATACCTGGCTGTATATAGCCAAGAGTAATGGCCAGTCACAGCACTTCTGCATAATCAGCTCAAATCTCATTAATCAGGAGCAGAAAGAAAAAAGGACAACCAAAACTCAACAACAATCATCCATCAAAAAAAAAAAGACAGAATAATATAATAAAAAGCCAAACTTCAGAGCCAACTAGAATTAATTTAATCACAAGTAGCCCTGCAAGGACAGAAGCAAGCTGGCTTCTATGTATAGCACAAATAAAGCCAGAGCTACTTAGACCCATTCTGCCATCAACATTTTTATGTGTCTGGCTCATTTAGCAGCAACCCGCACTATGATGCCTACAGCTCAGCGATTCAGCTGGCCAAAAACCTGCCCAATCTTCTGTAAAAGGACCCAAGTGCAGAACTTCCCAAAAGGGAAAAACCTTTCAGACAAGCAAACAAAAACACCACAAAGATCTCATTAACTAATAGAGAATTAGTAAGGTAGTTATTATTATATTTAAAATACCTTAAAACAACACAAAACAAAGTCATAAATATATTCATGTCTACAAGGCAGGAACACTTTCTGGAAGATTACTATTAGCACAGAATTGTCTTAATAGTACAATAACCCACATTTTATTTCTTTATAAACTATAGGTTGCTACTGTGTCCCTATTAACCCCAGTATGTGAAACTGAGTTAATCTGAAAAATAAAAAATTAAAATTGAACTCACTCATCATAGACAGCTTTCAGCTGCTGAGACAAAGACAAATTCCTGGTTGCCAAAAAGCTGGCCATCTCCGCAGTTATAACAGCAGCACTGACACCATCTTTGTCCAGGACAGCAGGACAGCACATATACCCTAAATAAAGAACATGAGATATAATTTGACACATTTTTAACAGGAAATAGGATGGGAAGGGAAGGTTAGCCAACATCTTTTAAAGGAGAAATGCATATTACCATATAATAATTACCATAGTACAGACATTTTAAGAGTCAAACCAAAAGTAGAAAATTTTATCTTCTATCAGTGTTAATTTTAATAAGCAAGGTATTTAATGGAATTTCAAGACAGAGATTTGCATCACATCAGTGCCACATGCTCCCAGGTCCTTATGGAGCTTTCTTGAAAGAGAAATGCCACACTGCAGGAATAATGCAAGCATAGCATTGTCTCAAATGTGATTACCTTATACAGTAGTGTAAGGTAGCACTGAAAATTATCTGTGAAATTACTCACATTTTCTCTGGTTTTCAGGTACTGAGATACTTAAGAAATAGCATTATAGCTTTACAGTTTCCTCCTCATGAATTCATAACTTTTATTTGTGGCTTTCAACCATGGCTTTCCAGTTTACAAATGTAATTTGGGGTAGTTTTTACTTTATTTTATTCACATTTACACTGAGCTTAAATCTGTCAGGTAAAAAGCTCAACTTCAAGTCTGAAAAATGCATTTGTTTATTTTTTTAAAATAGTTAATGCACAATTTGCAGTCCAAATCTGCATAGCCATGCTACTGTAGATAGATACCCCTAGCTCACAAGCTTTGTGCTAAGCAGAGATACAAAGGTTTTAACCAGCAGTATCAATTAGCCAAATAGATAATGATCTGTTACTCACTGGAAATACACTCATTGTATTGAGGACACTCTTATGTTGCCATTTTTACTTTTTTTTTTTTTTACATTTTACTTAATTACAGAGATGCTAACAGAGCACTGGCAAAGGTTGCCCAGAGAAGTTGTAGAATATCCTTCCCTGGAGATATTCAAGAACCTTCTGAGCCCAATCCTGTGTAATGTGCCCTGGGATGCCCTGCTTGAGCAGGAAGGTTGGACCAAATGACCTCCAGCAGTCCCTTCCAACCTTACCCATTCTGTGATTCTCTGCAATTCTGTCACTTTTTGCAGTAGTTCTATTTTCACTATTTTGCAAGATATGAAAACGTAACATTCTGTCTCTTACCTATCGCCTCTTCAAATGCAAAAAGAACAGCTTTCCCCTGGTCCATGAGCTGTTTGGCACGGTTGCCCATCCACTTGAAACCTGTCAGTGTTTCCTACAGCAGTGAGGAGAAAACAAAGGCCTTAAAAAGAAAAGCAATGTTTTCCAAACATACGACACTTTGTAGAAAAGCTAATAACAGAACATGGAATAACGTGTAACATGTTGCTTACCTCAAAGTGAAAACCTTCCTTTAGTGCAATTGCTCTCAGGATTTTGGAAGAAACAGTACTGGATAACATGTAGATGTCTTTAATGGCATGAGTATCCCTACTGTTATTTTTCCAGCAAGTGAAGATCCACCAGCCTAAAAGAGCTCCTAGTTCATTTCCAGAAAACACTTTCCATTCACCACTAGAGGCAAAAAAATATTAGAAAGTACATGAATTCAAAGGATAATACAGGGGACAAAAAAAATCTATTGGTTCTTCTAGAAATGAATAGTAACAAATAAACCACTGCCTTAGAATTCCAAGTAACAGTAACAAGGTATCATGTGTTCATAACGAACAAACAAAAAAATTCCTCCCCCAAAGCATTCTGAAACTATTACCTTTCTTCTCCATCATATATATATATAAGCGTGTGCATTTATCCAAAGATGAAACAGTGATATTTCCAACACATTTTAAGTAAAACAAAAATGTTCAGCAGACAAATTATAAACTCAGTGATTAAGACAAGCACAGAGACACAAAAATACAGTTCTCAAGTGATCAGTATGTTTAGTTGACCTAGTGACAAGTACTTTTAATTACAAATACATCAATTGGTCATTGGGAAGATCAGAAAAAAAATCTCAAATGTGTAAAAAAGATTAATATTAATGTGTTGCTAGAACATGAAAAAAATGAAGAAAAAAAGAAAGACGAATGTCAAAATTGTCAAAAAAATTCCCAGTCACAAAAGGGGACAAAGACACTACCAAACTGACGAAACCAAGACCTACAGAAACAGTACCTGTTGTGAAACAGAAGCAGACTCAGTCTCCTGCATTTACTGATGCCAACAGGCACAAAGCAATGCACAGCGGCAACTTAGTGTAAGAGCGCTGAGAGAGTGTGCTCTAGCAGGAGTTTCTGTCAAAGAAGAAGTACAGATACTGTAGAAGCCTGTATTAATATTTGATTAGTGTATGAAAAGCTACAGCAGAAGTCTGAGAGGACGCAGGACTGGAAGTTAGGAGACAACTAAGACTGGCTAAACAACCAGCGTAGAGGTAGCAGAATGAGAGCATCACGCTCTCACTGATAATGGATACAATAAACTAACACCCCTCTCCAAGTTTCTGGTAGCTCTACGTTTTCAGACAAGAAGCATGAGTGATTTTGCATTCTTGTCTTAACCCATCGTAACTAGAATAATCTGAAGGTTTTTATACCTATTCCTCAATGCTGAATTGCCAACTGAGGCTGGCACAGACCAAAACCATTGAAATATGAACTTTCCAACTAACATACAGCAGAGTGCCCACAAAAGACCATTCTTCTTCCAAAGGCAGAGAAACCTCCTTAGTTCATGCTGTGAGGTGAATGAGTCTAAAAGCACCCCAAAACCCCAATGAAAACACTGCCACTTTTAAAGCTACTACTAGACCAAAAGAGGTTATCTGTTGAGTGAAATGAGTATTTGCACTGTTTCCTGTTACTTGACTTTTGAAATTTGTCTAACTGATACCTATTCAACTATTTAATTCATCCACAACCACTGAGAACATCTAGCCAAAGCCCATGTCAGCCCTTGGATACCAAAGACTGTTGCCGTAATTTTACATCTCTCTTCTGGCTTTCATGCATAGGGAATTCATATATGCTGGTCCAGCAGCAGATTTTTTTTCTGCTCCTCCCTAAACTGAAAACCTTGAAGCTTATTGTTACTAAGGATTTATAGTTTCTAACTGCTCAGATTAGTTTCTGCTTTATCAAGATAGATAAAGGAGAAACACCACTATTTGTAGATATGATACCAAGCACTTGAACTTCAGCTTTCTTTCATTCATCAGATAAAACCACAATACAGAAATGTAAACAATTGTAGAAGTACAGGATATCAAAGGGCATGAAGTAAGGGGACAGCCATATTGAGTCAGAACTATAGGTTACAATTCACAAATATGAACAATTTATGATAAGCCCCTGACTGAGCCAGTTTACGTTTTGTGATCCCCTTCTTTGACTGGGTATGCAAAGATAAATAATGCATATATCACACACACAGAATCACCAGGTTGGAAAGGACCTCTTAAGATCATTGAGTCCAACCCATGCCCTAACACCTCATCTAAATCATGGCACCGAGTGCCACATCCAGTCTTTTTTAAAACACATCCAGGGATGATGATTCCACCACCTCCCTGGGCAGACAATTCCGGTATTTAACCACTCTTTTCGTGAAAAACTTTTTCCTAATATCTAACATATTTCCCTTGGCGCAGCTTAAGACTGCGTCCTCTCGTTCTGTCAGTTGCTGCCTGGAGAAAGAGACCAACCCCCACCTGACTGCAACCACCTTTCAGGAAGCTGTAGAGAGTGAGGAAGTTGTAGAGACTATAGCTGGTTCTTGAAGAGGAGAGTACAAATGACTACACCAAGAAGTACCAAACTATGAAAAACCTTAAGGCAAGATGTAAATATGTAATATTATGTAAATAAGTGGGAAACTGAGAAAGAGAAGCACAAACCATCTAATGATTAGTAAAATGTTTGGTTTAACTGGATTTGAGAAAGAAGACACTCATACTAAAGAACAAGGGATTACTGGGAAACTATACAGATTCTCCTGAATCCAAGTTATTGTTTAATAAACCTAGTATGAAAGAATGTTTATCAGTTTTATGGGAAAAAATTCTAACTGAAAACCTACCTCTGAAAAGGTATAGCAGAATAACAACAATTCACATGCTTCTGTGCACGCCTAAACTACAGCAAGTGCCAACTATTTATTCAGGTTTCTCTACAGTGTCTAATATTGATCACTATTTCATATCCTGCCCCTACTGTGGTCTGCTTCATACAGTCCTCTCACATTTCTGTGTGTTTTTAATCCAAGAAATTACTGTTGTGACTATTCTTCCTCTGCAACACAGGTAGCAAGAATTCTCCAAATGAGCCTAGCCTGGGAGTAAAAAATGTCAGTGGTTTGCATTACTTTATTACCATACCTCTCTTGTTTCTCTGCCACTGCCAGTCGATCAGCGTCAGGATCATTTGCTAAAATGATTCTTGCCCCATCTTTTTCAGCCAAAGCAAAAGACAATGTCTGGAAAAGTGGCAAGCGGGACCAGATGAGCGTTAATATTCCCAAATAATATTTTCACATTTTTTACAGGTTTTAAGTAATTTTCCCAATTCATTTAATCTCAAACACCCAAAATCATTATGTGTCTCTCAAAAAACCAAAAAACTGCTAGCCTGGCAGCAGTAGAACACAGTCAGGACATTTAACTTTACCTACATCATTCCACTTCTGTAGCCCAACTTAAAAGCTATCTAGAGTTAACGTGATTCTTCAATAACAAAGTGTAACAGAAATAGTAGCAGAAACCCTAACCACCTGTCAGGACTTCTCCTGCCCCCTCCTGGTGTTGTGTAAGAACAAAATAATAGAAGCCTTCCAAAATCAACTGAGAAGATTTTAGTTATTATTTTATTTTTTCAAATTAATCATCACTTTGTTCTATGTGCAGATCCTGCCCATTCTGTTAGAGCATAGAATGAAGTAGTTGAAAGTTACAGCTAATTACTACCTGACTGGTTCAAAGAGGGTTATGTCAATGTAAGGATACCAGCTAACTCTTCACTAAATGTAAGGCTATGAAACAGATTAAAAATAGACCTTCCACCAATATCTACAGCTGTTACTTCTGGCAAAAAGGAAAACACTGAAAGACATCACAACTATTAAAAAAAAAAAAAAAAATTCTATTTACCAGAACACCTTTGCCTTCTTCAGGATTTGGATACTTCACTGTGGGAAAGTCTGGATCAGGATCTTTCTGCTCCGGAACAGCAAAAGGAGGGCTAAGGTCAAATGCCTTGAATGCCAACTGCACAAATTTATGTCCTACGCCATGCACAGAAGTATGAACAAATTTCAGGTTTGTTTCCTTGTTTATATTCCTGAAATAAAACAGGTTAAAAGTAAACTTGGACATGGAAGACTGTTCTGCACAAAACTGACTATACTTGGAAACAGATACAACTCAGTATTCTCTATCACTGTTAAAATTATGAATTAAAGGAGGTCAGATTTTAAAAGCAATGGCTTGAAAATTGGCTTAGCCTAATTTTTCAACGATATAAGTCGCTTCTGGCATCCAATATCCTGGTACGTGCAAATCACTGGAGTAAGAAAGACAGTACACTCTACACATCCCAAAGAAGGTGAGTGAAAAACAAATACAACTGACTAAAGAGACTCTTCATCCCCAACTCTAGCATTTAAACCACCCCCACCCCCAAGGACTGTGAACACAGTGAGCCAACAGCAGCCTGCCCAGTTTGAGCACACTCATTTTTAGGAAGTACAGCACTGAAAGCGTTGGACATACCTAAAATCATGCAAACTCCTAAGGAGTCATTTAATTCCAATTCTGAAAAAGCAGTGTAATAGCCCCAGCTTTCTAGTAACTCCTGTTTTTAGCAAGAGTAAGAACATGGTTACTGGTGGTTAAAATTTCGACATAAAATAAGCAGATCTAAAAGGTTGATACTCATCTACTACATAAATCAATTCTAACTGTTAATCACCAAGAGAAACATCCGCTTCATTTTGCTGAGTAAAGATTTTACTGAGCAAGTGATAGGAATAGGCTGTTGTAAGGCAGCCAAGGCTACCAGGAGCACAAGCAAGGCTGAATGACAGAGCAAGACCTCCGTCGTCCAGAACTGGCTTAACAACCTGGTTCACTGTCTCTCTTAGAATCTTTTAAGGCTGGTGGGCTGTCCATGCCAGCTCACCTCCAGCAGCATGAGATAGCCCCAGTCTTGCTGCAGCACTTGGCTGCTGCATGGCCATGAAAATATAGGGAGATTATATCATCAGAAATTTGCTCACTTTGCTGGGTTAGACTTCTGCCAGGACAGCTTTATGAACTGGCTTACTACACCATCACACAGCTGCCAGTGCTACCACAAAAGATGACAAAAAGGCACAGGCAGAACTGGGTCATGGCAGGATTGTGGCCACTCTCACTTGCATCAATTTAAACTGCCCTGCTAACATACTAGATGGAACATTCTGTATTCTTAAAGGAATTAACACCAGTCACCTGTAAAAGCACTGTTTCTGTATGTCTTTGAAATACTCCTTATTGACCATGGCATATGGATCATGAAGTAGTGGGCTGCTGTCAATCAGTTTGTCATCCCAAGCCTGAGGCCACGGTTCTTGGTTCTCCTCAATAGCCTGAGCAATTCCTTTGTCATGAGGGGAAATGATCTGAGCACCATTTTCCCAGTAAACCTAAATAAAAAATAGGGTAAGTGAGTATTTGATCATTAATCTTGTAAGATAGTTTTGTTATGTTTTTTGTTGGTTAAGGTACAGTACATTCAGTAGAGTATTACAGTAAATTAGGCTTAGGTATACCCAAAGTATTCTGTTCATATTCTCAGTGTTTCTTCTCACATCTCATTTTTATTCTATTAAAAAAAAGCAGTTTAATTTTATCAAAAGATATCAAGATCCATAATGAAACACAAAACAAGGCCCAGTCACTTATTGAGAAAACTTCCATTTTTCTGTTTTGGAAACAGTCTATATATGACTGCCCAGCTACTGAATGACTGGTGCACAGGCAATTCAGCTGTGTTTTTTTCAGT
This sequence comes from Cnemophilus loriae, assembly GCA_013397755.1. Taxonomy (NCBI): domain Eukaryota; kingdom Metazoa; phylum Chordata; class Aves; order Passeriformes; family Corvidae; genus Cnemophilus; species Cnemophilus loriae. Next base: position 801,793 of record VZTF01004975.1, on the reverse strand, counting down.
GGTTAGCAGATTACAGTAGCATTACTTCCTGCTTTCTAGAGCAAAGATTTTAATTACATTATTAGTTTAACACAATACTAGCTTTAAATACATAGAAGATATAAGAGAGATAGAGAGACTAATAATTAATTTAGTCTATACCATGATAGGAACTATATACAATTGCATTAGTTTCTCTACATGGAAAAAAAAGAGAGCCAGAAAATAGATCACATGGGAATACCTTGTAACCATTGTCTTGTTTTGGGTTATGGGAAGCAGTAACCATAATTCCAGCACAAAGCTTCAGATGAGTTACTGTGTATGGCTGTAACAAGAGAAAGTTACCTGAAGTAGAAAGTGCAACATATTATATATTATTTCTTCTCATGCATATATAATACTTCCATAATGCTGAATGAAAAGAAAGTCAGGATGTGATTCCTACACACTGATTCTCTAAAGCAGAAGCTAAATAGTACTTGCTCCACTAGACTCCATGTGGCACAACTTTAGCCCTTTTTTTTTCTTCTGCATTTTCCCACTTCTATGTTATTAATATTGTTCCAGATGCGTTGTGAATCTCTAGGGTGGTGTATTTCCAGAAGAAAGTTGGATGCATGTGTTGCCTACTGCAGAATGACTCGAGATACCCAAGGCCTTAGAGGGTGCCAAGTCTGTTGGGGTAAGGAAACAAGTCAGCATGGGGCAGAGAACAGCAGCTCAAGCAGTCTCATCCATACTGTCTTTTGGGAGCAGCCTGGGGAACAGCTACTCCACTGGGGCTCAGAAGAGAATTGTTTTGGAGAGAGCTCTTATAAATTAGCTCAGAACAGATGGAGTGAATTAAAAATAAAGCATTATTCATGAATACAGGTCCAATTTGTGTTTACTTTTGGCTCTTTATTTAACAGTGAAATGCAATCAACTGCAGTTCTTGCAACACCGTTTTAAGCTGCACTGTAAAGAATTTGACCCTAAATCTACAAAAAATTGTATCAGTATAAGAATGCTATGCAGAAAGTCTTTATACCACTGGGTTCTGTTTCCAATGCTCACTGGAGCAACTGGTATAGGGAGAAATTACTATTTTAGCACAAGGGCCAAGAGCAGGGCTTTTTCGTATTCCTCCGGAGACACCTGGTGTTCTGATGGGGGCATTGTGGACACAATCCAACAACTCTTCTGGCAAAACATCACAGCACTCCAACAACTTGCTATTTTGGATTCAATACTTGCCCTTCCCCTCCTGCCCTCAGGAAAAAAATAAAAAAAGGTAAAAATCCAGCCAAATCACAAAACTAAATGTGAGTGTATGTTTCAGATTTCAGACTCCACAGCAATCTAGAAACGATGAGACACTTCCTGCAAGATGTCTGCTTGAAAATAGGAATGAATAGATATGCATCCCACTGTCCTGACATTCCACATTCTCCCCTCTTTTGCTATGGATATTGTAAACTAAACATAGCTGAATAAGTACAAGACTAACTGCAGGAAGAGCTTAAAAAGTAAGAACTGGTTTGTTTTGTTATTGTTAACTTGAGTAATGCAAGGTATCTGACAGAATTTGTGCATATATAAAGCAGATGAAGTACATAAAAAGATACAATAGCAAAACCTACCACAAATGGAGTTGGTATTATATCAGAGAACAGATAAACTGGAACTCCCTGACTGATGAAGGTATTGGCAGCAAGTCTTGCAAACCTAAACAGGAAGAAAAGATATCTAGGGAATATATTCATTTTCTTACCAATTAGTTTCCTAGAATTCACAGCTTTCCCTCCTACCCTAATGCAATTACAAAATCCCAACAATAAACACCACCACTTATCAATATATCTCAATTACTATACCGACCCAATTTAAATGTGTTCCCTCAGTATTCCCAACAGACAAAGCACAACTCTAAGAACTGCTATGACATTACCAGAATGTAAGAATACTGTAAATCCCACACATTAATTCACTTTGCAGAAAGAAAATACAGTTGAAATAGGTATAAAGCCATAAAGGATCACACAAGGCATCTACAAAATACTAAATACAAAACCTAACCTTTTGCTACTACCTCCACTGGAAAGATGAGCACGAGCATCAAACCCAATCACAACTCCTCTCTTTTTCAGGTCACTGAAATTCTTCTCAAGGTATCTGCAAAATCCCTGAAGACAACAACAAATCAACCTCATTAACCCAATCTTGATGTTTAATTTATCATAGCATTAAGATGATTGCTAAGATGCTGATGCCTTAGGAAGGTGAGCACACATAGCATCTCACTGAACTGGTCTGGGATTCAGCTTGTCCAAGACCAATAAACACCAAGAAATATCAGAAACCTTCAAATCAATATTGCAAACCTGGACAGCATTTAAGTACTTTTTAAAATATCAGAACCAACTCCAAAAAGGAACAGGTAACACAATTAGTTCGAATTGCAGGTTTTGAGAAATGATTCAGCTGTCTTAGGTCTCACACGAGGAAGAGAACGGCCGGCCAGCGTTTCAGGTTTTTATCCAAATCTCACCCTTAATAATGACATCTCTTTAGCACATGATACATCACCGCTCCAGGCTGCAGCTATTCAAGGTTCTGGGTTTTTTGCCCAAGCAGATCCGCTTTAGGATCCATGTATGTTTACATACCCTCACTGCCTTTATGTAAAGCCATGTCCAACACACACAAAGCTTAGCCGAATGTTGGCTGCGTTTGGAGTTTTTTTGTAGCTGTTACAACTGCACTAACTGTTACACTTGAGCTTAACTGCAGCTGTCTATAAATTAAATTGAAAATCAAATACGTAAAGTAACTTCTTTTAATGGTTTAATAGCTTCTCTCTACTTGTTTTCAGAGATCAGCACTCAGCTAATAATTATAATTTAAATTACTTCTGAAAACTGGAAGAATAGGAGACAACTTGTACTTCCATAGAATACTCATTTGCTTGCCACAAATGAGGCTCTTCCATTCATATATACAACCAGTTAAGTGAGATAAAGTGCTGAACACAATACCTGGGTTGTCTGGATAATAGTCAAGTCATTCATGTGGGAAATCCCTGCTCCCATGGCAGCTCTGAGCCCTGCTGTGCCAAACTCCATCCGCGAGCCAAAGTATTTCTGCAGTTCTCTGGCATTTCCTTCCGCAAAGAGTTGTTTCACAATTGCGTAAGTTTTTGGATTCTGTTGATACAAAATGCAGATATTCTAAATGAGGTTTTGTTTGTTTTAACAGAACTGATTTTCCATCCCAGGCTCTGGGTTTCAGTATCAAAACATGGCACAAAACTTCAAGAACACCAGAACTCCTCCTGTCTTCTTAATTTTAGATCAGTACAACCTCAAGTATTACTTATTTTAGATTTATCTCCTTAAGTGAACATGCTACCTTGACAGTAACGTGCGTGTGTGTATGTATCTATATCTATATCTCACAATTCGGGACATCAAAAGATTTCCAAGATGTCTATTTTAATGTTTTCTATTTTTAAAAACAAGACAAAACAAACAAAAAGCAGCACTTTCACATTTCAGTGAATTTTTCCTCATCACAACACAAGAACTACACTAAATATTTCAGAAAGTAAGTGAAGCTGATTATTAAGAAATATTTGTTATTTCTATAGCACTATATGTAGAATTTAAAACAAATTAATTTATAACCTTGTCCCAACAGTGGCTAGTGCCAGAGGTAGCAGCAAAACTAAGCAGACTGGGAAGAATATAAAGATAATTTCCAACATATTTGCAGGTAATGCTTGTAAAAATAAGAATAACCCCAGGATGAAAGCCTAGAAACTACAGCCAAATTCTTCAATAAAATGACTGGAGAGTGGCAACAAAAGCACCATGTCAGACTGCTTGAGAACAGTGAGGAGTTTCTAACTTTCTCTGCTTTTCTTGGTATATTGCTTCCACAGACTCTCTATTGTTACTAACTCTCTTTGCTTCCAGACTTAAAGTATTAGCAGAATCCTGTATGCCTCAACTTCTCAGTCTTAATAACGTGAGACTTGTGAAGTTCAGTATTTGATTTCTTGAGAACTGATGAGCCAAGAGGCCAGATGGCAGGTGGCAGACTCCTGACAACACGATTATCTGGAGAGGCAGCAGTGCATACTCTGCATGAGTACGCACACTTTACTCTGGAGTACAAAGACTGTCATTTCCAAAGGCACACAAACTTTTGATTTCTAGGCAATCAAATGACCTCGTAAAAGTCACAGACTTTACTATTTCCTGGATGACCTAGGTATGCTTACAGCAAGGGAAAGCATATCATCCTCGGCAAAAAGGGAAAAAAAATTTACGTGTAAAACCATGTACCTTCTGCAGATTCAGAAAATGCTGCAGAACACACAGAGCAGTAGGCATGTGAGTACGCTTGCATACAAAGGTATAAGCATTCTGCACGTCAAACTGAGACTAGAGTCAGGATGTCCTAACCACTGACCTGTGCACCTACTGCCACAGGACAAACAACATAGTTTAAATAAATACTTAAGAAGCTAAAGAGCCTTTGGTGCTAATGAGCAAACTGCATAATGCAGAATAAAATAAAGAATTTTAAAAAAGAAATCCAGCTTCTTGAGTGCAATAAATAATTAGGTACCCCAGAATTACTGATTTCCAGTGCAAAAATTACTAATTTACCACTCCAAGAATGTTGTAACTGACACTTCCTTGTAGGCGGCTTGACAATTATCTATTATTATTGAGTAATTACATTCTGTAAGAATAAATATAATTCTATGTTGTTATAGAATATATAATAGGGCAGCATAACCGAGTTTAGGCTGTTTACAAGTTGGCGTCAAGTTTTTGCTTTAACATCAGGCCTACGTCTCACAGGTAAAGCCTGAATGACACCATTTGCATCCAGTTTTGTACACGGCCCAGTCGCCTTTTCATTCTCCTGCATGAGCTTTGTTCACACGAGTCATCTCTTAATATTGAAATGAGCATGTTTTTAGGTAGATACTACACACATTTCTACAGATGTTTGACAGAGTGGAAGCTGTACTGCCAAAGCAGAAGGACACCAGGAGCATCCTGCAGCTCTCACAGCCAAGGAGTTTTTTGTTTGTTGTTGTTAGAAGAATTTCCCAGGTTTGGTATCTACTGTGAAACTAGAGGGATCCTCCAGCTTTTTAAGTCTGGTTAAATGTACATGTCCAGATGGCTGCCCAAGTCTTAAGAGTTTCAGTCCATACAATTTGCTAAAGAAAACTTGACTGCATTAATTTAGTTGTTTGGGTTGTTCCCCACCACCTGCCTCCACCCCACACCAAGTAACGGTAAAAGCCAGGCCAAGTCCGTTCAATATGGCAGAAGGATTTTTCCAGAACTACTACTGTAATTGTTTATGGCTATATTCTCCTAAGAATCTGCCTATTTTTTTTGTGGAGAATGTTATGATGCCATTGTATACAGCTAAGTAAAAAACTAATCTTAGTTTTGGCTTTTTCTTCTGCTTAAACAAACTCTTCACAGCATCTCTACCAAAGAAGGACCAAATTGTATCAGAAGGATGAAGTGCTGATTTTTTTCTTTCTTATTGATTCTCTCAGGTTATGCTTTTTCTGCTCCCAAATTAAACCAGAGGTGAGTATGGGAGTACCAGTTTCTATGAATACAGTGGCAGGTGATTTAATACCAAGTTAATATCCACTAGTGCAATTAGCTTGAATATCACCTGGTAACACTCGAGTTATTTACTTTAATCTACACTACAGGAAGGCCCAAAGAGGTATCATCAGTGGAGGAGGCCCCACAGGGTTTTAGAGCAGAGGAAAAATTTCTGACTAAACAGATTTTATTTTTGCTAAAACCAGAAGCTACCTTCCGTTCAAAATTCTATGACTGATAACAGAAAGAATGAAAAATATGCTATTACTGTAATGAACAGAGTGATGAAAACAGCCTGGTAACAAGCACAGTAATTGTCATGTAGGTAGAAACTTCCAGTTAGGTCAGCAGGACTGCCATCAGCCGTAAGGGCTTGCTCTTGCAGACGATTATTTTGTAAGAAACACGGGGCTTATCATCATTAAATATTAACCTATCCCTGCATGTCAAAAAGGAATCTTTTTTTTTTTATATCAGAGTAAATGGACAAGGGTTATATCTGATTCTTCTGTTGCTCAATACAAATGTAACAGTTCCCTGAGAAATTAAAATACCTCATCATTTTTGAGCAATCAGTAATGGGTTGCACACTGATCAATTATTATTGAGTCAAAGATGCAAGTGTTAACAGAGAGCTAATCTTTCTAAAGTAAAGATGCTATAAGGGATACTGCATTAGATTTCCAGAGGGTTTAACAAAATAATCAGAATAACCAGTTGAAAACTAAATTACTACAGAGAAGACAGGAATATAACTAATGCTAGTCAGGGAAGTTATGTAAATAAGAGGCTCCTTAAAACACCTATTTTCTCAAAATCAATTAAACTGGGAAAAAAAAAGACACCAAAGCTTATTGTCATTTGACATGATGCACTAACATTTCTGAAAAGAGGACTAGTTTGGCACTCCTCTATGATTAATAAAACCAGAGCTGGGTAACTGGTCAGTTAAACAGTTGAATGATCTTTAATGAAGAATCTCAACAAGCTCAAGGTACTTCTAACGATGTCCTTTAGAACCTGGAAAGAATACTAGAAAAAGAATTATTATATGTTTCCACTGATATTTTTGAAATAAGCAGAAGATGCCTGCAAACCAAATATGCCAATAGAGGCCTGCATCTCAGTGAGACCTGCAGCAGCAAGCAACTACAGGAACATTTCCAGAACACCACTACACCAAGATGTTTCTTTAGGTATGTGGAAGACAGAAACACAAAGAAGATTTTACTTCTTCATATAGTGCTGTCAAGACCAAAACTGAAGACAAAGGTAAGTCTCAACAGGAAGAGAAATAACACCTGAAAAAACCAGGACTGACAGCTTCTGCATTTCCTAGTGTTTCTGAAGTGAGCCCACATGTCTTTTGGAATCAATATTTTAGTAAACAAAAATTTGAAGGTACCTGGAGGTTTTTAACACTGAGAGACAGGTAACACGGCAATGTATGCTGGTCTTTCATAATTTAAGTCTATCAACTGCCCTGTGACTGAAGTAGTTCAGAACAATACAGGCCCTTTGGAAGAAGACGTTCAGTACAGCTAAAAGCCAGACTGAGAGACCAGCCGGGGGGGAGTTTCTAAACGAAAGCGGCGGCTGCGGCGGCAGGTGACGGAGCCGCAGACCGGGCGGGGGGCGGCAGCGGGCCCCGCAGCCCCATCTGCGCCGACGCCGCCGCGGGGCGGGAGGGGATGGATGGCGGGGTGGAGGGAGAGCACCCCTTTGTCAGAAAGCTCTGAAAGGAGAGCCAAAGGAGCAAACAGGTGCTTTTACCGCACCAGAAACCGGCACAATGCAACAGCCGGGCGTCACTCCGCGCCTCCTGACCCTTCTCCAGCCTGC
>VZTF01004975.1:773068-794333 GCA_013397755.1 Cnemophilus loriae | reverse complement strand
CACTCCCGCCCCGCCCGCCTGCCCGGGCCGGGCCGGGGTCACGGCCGAGGCCGGGGCCGGGGCCGGGGTCACGGCCGGACAGGGTGGCCCCGCCTCCGTCCTGCCCGCCGGGGCTGGGTCGGGGCCTTCGCTTAGAGCGGAGGTTTAATAGGTTTTTCCCTGGGGGGCTAAATGTTGTCATTCAGCGCCTGGGATGAGGCGAGGGGCTGCCCCGCCGCCGGTGGCGCTGCCCGGGGCGAAGGCGAGTGCACAGCCCCCAGTGCGGCTGCGGCTGGCGGCCCGGGGGGGACCCNNNCGGCTGCCGGCCCGGGGGAGCCCCGAGGGGAGCCCCGGGCGGCCCCCGGCCCCGGCCCCGGCCCCCGCACTGCGCCGAGCGGAGGAGGAGCGTTCCAAATAACAGCGGGAAAACTGCGGTGAACAGCACAGCCGCCTCCTCCGCAGCATGGCTGACGGAAGAAAGTAGCGCTGTTGTTGGAAGTGTCACTTTCCACGGGCATTGGACTAAGGCGACTGAGATTCCTTTTTATAGTCAAGATAAATGAAGGATGAGCTCGGGTGCACTCTAATTTGGGATAAAGATTGTAGCTAGATGATCTTTAAGGTCTTTTCTGAACCAAAACGTTCTATGATTCTGTGATAAATTTTCATAGAAATAATGACTTGTACAGGTATTTGAAAACCTTTCAAAGTTCATTAGTACATTACCAGAGTGCGTGTTAACAAGAGAAATGCTACACATCACTTGCAAGAATGTTAATGCATATCCTTCTGCTATTCCTTACTGCTCAGTAAGGTAATTGTTACAATACCCTTACGGAAAAACTCTTAAGATGAAACATCAGAGGAACCGAAGAATAAGAAAATCAGACAAAGAATATGTTGTTTGGCCACTTTTGGAACCATCTTTTTTCTCTATTGTTTTGATAATGGTCATTTAACCCAACTTCTCTGGCCTCTGCACCTCTCTGGCTGAACACAAATCTGACTTCAGCTGGGAAAAAAAAAAAAAAAAAAAAAAGGGGCAGCTGAATTTCACTCAGGAAAATGGACTGTGTTCCTTCTGCCAGAATTAAAGAACAGGTTAATATAGCTTTGATTGAATAATTATTATAGCTTATAGCATAGTGTCTTTGAGAGAAGCCTGAGCTGCCAAGCTGCTGCTCTGTCTAAACAGTTCCTATAACTTAGCTTGTATTTTGACTGGAATCCCCTGAAAATGCCATGATAAGCTCCTCCAGCCAGGTTGATTCCTTATAATTTTTTTGGGACAAACATATAGACCAGAGAACACTGAACCCTCTTTCTTGCCTAACAAGATTTCTGGCATCAGCTTCCCAAAGTACTAAGGGAAACAGCAGTCTGATTGCTCTGGAGCTTCAGACGAAGGCGTTCTGGAGGTTTTCCCTACATTTTAGCAGCCTCTGTCTGAAGCTGGGCTAGACCAGGTGATGCACATCTGCAGAGAGAGCTACAAGGAGTGACTGGGATTTCCCTGTTTAACTGTGCAGTACAGGCCGAGGTAGGGAAAGATCCTTGAGAGTGGTACAGACACAGAGTGTGTGTTGCAGGTGTTCTGAGGCTGCTGAGAAATGTGAGGTCACTCTGAAGGTGCCGTGCAGGAGCAGAGTAATTTGCCAATGGTGCCAAGTCCTGAATCTGAACTCTTGTAAGGGATATCTTATCCAGGTGCTTTCCAGCAATGCTTCAATGGGAGCAATCGGAGCATCCCTTTTTTCCCAAGTTTAGAGGATGAGGCAAATGAGGAAGGGGCTGGCCTTGTGGAAATGTCACTGAACTTCTACTTGCTGCTCAAAGGCAGGAGAGAAGTAAAAAAAGCAAGATTTACTTATGTGAAGAACGATACAGCCACTACAGCACTGACTTTGTAAAGCAGCATAACAAAGTATTGCCACTGACTCAACTGAAGTAGGTGACAGATTCATGGAACATGTCTTCTTTCTCCCAAATGCCTGAGATTGACTGTCAGTCAAGCAGGTTTTCTTCAGGATGGACCAAAATGGTTATCGGGATCCATTACAGGCTCAGCTGTGTCACAGAAAAACTCTTTCAAAGTTCTTGTCTAATACCTTCTGGGACTGCTGTGAACAGAGTGGCCAGAACCACGCGACTTGCAAAGTGCCATAGTCCTGGAAACTTCATGATCTAATGACACTAGAAGAGGCTGAAAAAGAAAGAATAGCCAACTGCTGCCTGCAGTTGCTGCTGTGATGAACATAGTTTTTCATGAAAACAATGCAGTGTAAATTATTTTAAAATACCACATAATTTAACAATTAGATCCTTCCTAGTGATTCTTCCAAAAAGTCAGTTTCCAGGAAAGAATTCAAAACCCAACAGTATTTCATGAGAAGCCCTAGATATTGAGTTGGAGAAAAGTTGGTTGACTGCATGTCAAAAATCAGATAGTTTGAGACATAAAGGATGAAGGTTTTTTTCTTTTTTTTCTCCAGCTGTTACCAAACCAAACTGACACTGACAAAATAAAACTTTAAAAACCCAATGAATAAACAAACAAACAAACAAAAGTAAATTGGCTGACTTTATACTCTTTTTTTGGAAACTTAAAATACTGTGCCTAGTTTTAATTGAATCTTCTTTAAAACAGGTGGAATCATTACTAAATTCAAATTCATGCTAGAATTTCAGAGTGGGGTACTTTGTGGGGTACCTAAAGCATCTCTCTTGAATTACACTTACTGAAGTGAAAAGTTTCAGATGAATATTGAATGTTATAACTTGAACTCAGTGTGGCTGCAGCTGCACAGGCTTTTCATAGTAACTATGAACTACATGGCATTTGTCTGTTAGCTGTGTTAGGCTTTAGCCATAACACCATAGCACCAAACTGATTTATTTAACTTGCAGACAGGAAGATAAATGAGTGCATTAATGGTGCTCATCAATATCTTCAGTCAAGTTTTGAATTTTATGTTATCTACAACTATATGTTGTAGATTTTACCAAAGTATATAAATACCTGAAGGGAGGATGCAAAGGGGATGGAGCCAGGCTCTTTTCAGTGGTGCTCACTGACAGGACAAGAGGCACAAACTGAAACAGAGGAAGTTCCAGGTGAACATTAGGAAATACTTTTTCACTGTGACGGTGATTGAGCACTGACACAGGTTGCTTAAGGAGGTTTTGGAGTCTTCATCCTTGGAAATATGTAAACGCAATCTGGACATGGTTTGGGGCAAATGGGTCTTGAGCAGAGAAGTTTGACCAAATTACCTCCAGAGGTCTTCTCCAACCTCAACCATTCTGTGAATCTGAGATGTTGATACATTCTGTAATACATGAGATGTTGGATGTTCTGGCAAGGAACCTAAATTTTTCATTGCTGACTTCTGCATTATTGTGATACAGTTGTAGAGAAAACTTGTGAAATGCTAACAGAAAGTGAATATCACAACCAGTGATATTTTCTTGTTGTATGTACAGATATTACATTTAAACTCTTCTACCCAGTTCCCCCATTTTCAGTATGCTTTCAGTGCATGATCATTCTCCATTTGCAGCCAGCTGGGACATACCAATTGCTATTTGTGGTACCTACAGAAATAAAAGGACTAAGGCTTATAGGATATTACTGATAACAAGTTAAAGTTAGCTTTAGGTTCTCAGAGCTTAAAGTGCATACTTGTCTTAATTCCACTCCTTTAAGCAGTCTGAAAATTTAAAGGTATTTTATTAGTTTTCACTTTCATCACTAGCTCGAAATCGTAGTAGGGGGCAGGAGAGAAAAAAGCTTTGATTCTACAGCACAGATTGACTGGGAAACTGTGGTGCACATTGCTCATTTCAAAAAGCACATAGATGCCTCACAAGAGGATGTTGTCTTAAATAAAGCACTATTCTTGTAATCTGATGAGAGGGGAGGAGGAAGCAGGGGAAGAAAAGGAAGGATGTGGTGGATATTGTATTCCTGGCTTGAATTTTAGTATTTGTTCTACACTTCTGTTGTCTACCAGCTAAGCCAAGGATGTATCAGATTATTTTACATTTCCCCTTGGAAATTTTTTCTCCATTGTTTATTGTAAGCTTCTTGTTCACAACTGAAAGTCTTTTATAATTTCCACTGTTTGGCATAGACTCCTGATCTCTGGTAGTCAGGCAGATCTTGGATCCTGTGGCAGCAGAACTACTAAAACATGCTTTTTTTGTCTTGTTCTAGACTGCATCCATTTTCTAGGTTCAAGGATAAATTAACTTATGTTTGTTCAACAGATAGGACAAAGTCAGAGCTAATGTCAGTTTTTTTCAAGTATATTTTGGACTGCTGCCCTTCTCGTAGCTGTTGCTTCAGATTTAAAGACCAAAAATGCAAGCTGAAGTGAAAAATAAAATTAGTCTGACTAATGAATACATGATCTTGAATTCACCCCTGTGCAAATGATTCAAATTATGCCGTGACAAAAAAGAAACATTTGATGCTACGGTTTCACGGAATTCAAGAGTAATATGCACAGTTTATTTCGACCCAATTCCTTTATGAAAGAAGTGAATGGGGTGCATGATTTTTATATATGTCCTTCAGTTTGGTTGTAATTAAACTTTCTTCCCTCCCCAGGTAATTTTCTGGATACTTAGGCAGAATTACCAGGCCTACAACTTGATTTGAAGAACAGTGTGCTGTCTGTTACAGAAATGGGGTTGAGAGGGATTCTGACAGTTCTCTCACCCTAAGTTAAGGAAAGCTTTCCTTAACCAAGATTAGTTATCCAGAGTAGAAGTAAAAAAATCTAAACTGGTCGCAGCACAAATATACTGGATAGATATTTGCCTTAACAACAATAAGTTACGAGGATTATAGACAAGTTTCCCCAAAATGTTAAGCCTCTAAATCCAACTTTAGACTTCTAAGTAAGCTGTTTCTCAAAAGTGCTGAACCTGCAGCAGTTCCCATTGAATGCTCAGGCTTCTAAATGCATGGCTGAGAGGCACAATGGCAATATCAAAGGGGAAAGGCGGTTGCTTTAAAAAAACTGGCACAGTATGCTTTTATAATATACAGCTACACTCCACAGTTTACACCAGTAAAGTTGAAATATTTGTTTTACAGACAGCAAAACTGAGCTCACATGCAGAAGATTTATCTGATGTCCTACTGATGAAGGAAATAGTATCTAAAATTTGGAAAGTTAGTAGCGGCACATTTCTGGTAGAAAGCTGCTCTAAGAAGGTAACACTAAATGCCCTACCTTGTTTTTCCTGAATAAATAAAAAAAATATGCAATTAAGGAACTGACTTAAAAGATGTTGCATCTTATTAATGCAGATTATTTACTCTTGGCAGAGGAGATTAAGCATATCTTATTGAAACCACACAAGAACTAAATGAAAGGCTATACTGAGAAATTTGTACAGTAGGTCTTAAAATGGCCGCAAACAACTTGAACATTGCACCACAGTACGCTTTTTAAACAGCTTCATTTTTAAACTTCACAAAGTTTTCATTAAAATGAAGCAGAATAATTAAAACGCCCCAAAACCCAAGTTCTTCCAAAGCTGAGTTCAGGCTTCATGCAATGATGTAATGGGCACAGGCTGCCCTCTCGCGGTCATAGCAGGAATAACTACCGAGGTCATCCGCTCTAAGTTGAGCTGGAGCTGTGCCCACGGGTCCCGCCTTACAAAAAATTCCCCACGTTTGTGCCAGATAATAATTGTTTCATAATGTAGTGTTAGTCTTCCTGTAATTTGGGGCAGGAGTTTCCTCTCCTTGTCTTTAGATTTACACAATCGAAAACGAATGTCAGTGAACAAAAAATACCTGCACTCTTTCTTATGCTGCTACAATATTCCTGTTTCCAGAGTGTTCCAGCATGAAGAAATGAAAAGAAATACTGAAAACATAACAGGAACGCTATGCATTGAGAAAAACAATATCTTTCCCATATATAATTTTGCATAAAACTTTAAGTTGCGTTCAACTACATTTTACTTTCTGAAGTCCTATTGTTAATATATAGAAAACTTAAGTAAATTATCATAGTAATACATGTTAGTAAAGACTGTGAAACTTCACTATGGGCCTAAGGGATTTGTTTTCTTTCTATGTTCCCTGACCAAATTGTTGAAAGGAATTAATGTTGCTACCTCTGAGAACAATTTGCTTCTGTAACCATTCCTGTATTAATACATTTTTCTGGTGTCATGTGCTTGCTTGGTAAATGAAAATATTACTCTGGGTATTTAGCTTGATGCCTTTACTGCTTTAGAAATTGTTTTGAGCTTGGCTTTCTGATTAGCATAATTATGCTCATTTTTATTCTTGGTTTACTTGCCAAATACTCAAAGTTACTTCCTGCTTGTTCATACTTTGTAGGTGATAGGTTAGTCATAGGATGCTTGTTTTTCATGGCAAGATGGCAATGATACGTGATTAAAAGAAGTAGCATAATGCCTTGTAATTCTACCCCATCTTCTAGAATCAAAATGCACTGAAAAGGTTTGAACATGTTTGATGTAAAGTAGTTTCTTTCTTACAATAATAACAGCTTCATAACAACACCAGGAGTAATTATCTCTTTGCAAACAAGCAATTAATAATATTTGCCCCCTCAGCACAATTACCTGATACCACTAACAGACTTTGTCCAGGGATGTATGAGCACCATATAATTAGAGCTTTATTAGGAATTGATAGTTCATAGTGTAGTGCTTTGGATCATATGGTAACCAAACCTTAAAAAAAAAAAAGAGTTAAAAAAAAAAAAGTGTACAAAAGCTTTACTCTTGAGGAAGGAAAACAATATACAAAAAGGTTCTTGCAGATGGAGATGGATATCAGGAAAAGAAGAAGCCTGAGTATAATTCTTGGGAAGCCTGAAGTTTGTTTGAAACATCTTAGGAAAATTTGACATGGATGATGTGGTACAAACCAGCACTGCAGAAACCCTTCAGTACAAGCTCTGCAAAGGGAGCAATATTATCCATTCTGAAGGACTATCTTTCCATTCCTAGTTGTGTCAAAATCAGATTTTTCTTTAGAATATCTGTCTGGGTGTGAAGCAGTATTAACTTTACACTAGAAGATGCATCATTCTGAAAAAAGAGAGAAGTGTTTTTCAAGTGAGAAGGCTGTTAGTGAGGAAGAGACGGAATCACCATAGTAAGAAACATAAAACAAACAGTTATATATAGTTGATAGTTGTGGGCATAAATTTAAAGCTTTCATTAATCCCAGATGACCCAAGCTGTCTCTACTTAAGAAGGCATTTATTGCCACTTTGGTAGTCAGCTAAGAGGCCAGGATGGCTTGGTGGCACTGCAGCGTGTTCACTCAACAACATGGAAGAGCCCAAATCTGGTGACTTGTAGACAGATTACAACTGCCATTCAAACCCTCTTTGGTGAATGACCTCTAGGTATTGTGCACCAATGACAAGAGAGAGAACAAAGTTTCTGTATGTGCCAGCTAATGAAAGGACTATATTGAGTGATAAAGCTGTAACATACATTCTGAATCCTGGTATGTCAGTAGTCTTGCATTACTTTATTAGTATGTACTGCCTGTGTATTGTAATACAATATCATTGTAGAGGAAACTGTACAATTTCCTCTGTAGATGTAAATATTTGCTGGAACAAAGTCTTCCTGACAAAAACACCATCAAAGAATTCTCAACCAATTCAATGTCAATAAAACAAGATGATACCTCTCTATAAAGAGTTGCTTTAAAGCAATAATCCGTCTCATAAATTAAAAGATTAATAAGTATGAAGTTAACTGGAAGAATAAATCCCATATATAGCTAACACATATTGACTCATTGCCACTGTGGGCAGGCATGCTGTGCAGGCACAGTCATTTACATCTTTCTGTAAGATCTTTCTGCACATCTTTTTCATACTACTGACACAGTAATGTGTGAGCTCAGCCACGTGCCAGATAAACTGTCAGCAAGAAGATTTACTGAATGCACTAACTTATAAGTTGAATCGATTAAACAGAGCATTCAGCTCAAGCTGTATAAGCAAAGCGCATAAATACACACAGACACAAGTCACTCAGTCTCCCATGCTACAAATTTTGAATCATGCAGTAGCTGAAGTTTTCATAGCATATCTCCAAATGTGTGGGACATAAGTTTTGGGGGCACTTATGCTGTTATTTACCTNCCCCCCCCCCCCCCCATATCATATGAGGGACTTTTACTCCTGTTAGTAGCATTTTATACAGCAAATAACTGCAAATTTATGCAGCACTAAAAGTCTTATACATAGCAGTGTAACAGTAAAAAGATTCTGTGTTTTGCCATCCTTTAAAATTAGGTTTGCAATCTTTTAAACAAGAAGCCTAAGGAACTGAAATTCAGCAAGTGCTGTTGAATATGTAAACATCACTTCTAGCCACGTGTGCAAGGGTGCAGATTGTTGGAGGCTGTTCAGATAGCCAGTTGCCTTGTCCCATAGTCTGTTTCGTCTGGATGAACACCTATAGGCCTCAGCTGTCAATCACCTCATAGACAAAAATGTATTTAAAGGCAAACCTTGCTTATTCATACAGAAAGTAAGTTTTCCCCCTTCAAAATTAAGTAACATAATTAGACATTGGATAGCAGCAGCTGTTCTAACTACAGCATGACCAATGCATCACTTTTCTTCCCAACCACTTCTTCCCTCCCTGGAGATCTGCATTTTCCGATTTATTTTGCTGCCTGTTATCTCTTAAAGTCAATACATTTAAAAATAGCACTTCAAAAGGGATCCTGATTCTAAGGTAAAGCTCTCCCTCATATCATTCACTTTCATCCGGGAGCCTAAATACTAGAAGATCTGATGTACATATTTCTCTTTATTATGTCTGAGGACACTTCTTGCTGAGACTTTCCTCTGTGCTATTCTGCCAGAAGCAGAAGTTTACACCTAAGCATTCTTTAGGGCACAGTTTTAGCAACAACATATTGTAATTACTAATATTATAATTTCCTCACTTCTTTCAGTTTTTTATGTTATTTTATGTTAATTTATTTTAAACAGCAAACTGCACTCTGCCTCTCCCCTTTCCCAAGAAAGACATTTTGGTACATTGGCAATATGAAGAGGCTACCTTGTTTCTGACAATAAAGATAACACACTATTAGGCTATACACCGGACTGAAGAGGTAAAATACAATCACACTATGCACTGGTCAATACAAAGGTGTAGCAATTTTTCTCAAGGTGCTGTAGTACAGGACAAACAGTAAGCATAAAGCAGCATAGCAAGTCTGCAGCACAGCTAACATTTTGTAATAATCTAGATAGACAGACTATAAAGAATCATCTCAATATACAAGTTTCATCCAGTACTCCAAGTCCAGAGTTTTGACTTCCAGGACTTCTAAGCAAATTTAAATTTTAGTATAATTTTGCAAGTTACCATATTTCTTATTCTCTAAACTTTTATGTACTGAAGAAAAGAGTCATGCAATATTTTTTGATCATGTTTTTCTGTAATAAAGGTGGAAATTTTTCTTGATTGGTTAAGATTTACATTGAAGACAAAGTCCAGTTTTACATTAGCTGAGAGCCATCACACTTCTGAAGATACATGAAATATCTTCATTTTGTTGCCTATTAATGAGAGTAAAATTGCAATCGGAGCTCTAGACAAGCTAATTTAATGTGGCAGCTCTTGGCTTAGAAGCTTATTCTGATGTGAAGGTGATACAAACATGGAAGATAGCAAAGCACATGTATCTGAAATCCTGTGAGAATGGCAATGAAAACTGACTAAGTTTGCAGAGTAATGGATAAAAGAGGCGCCTCTGAAAAAAAAAGCCTCCTTTCCTCCCTGACTCAGAAGTGACCTGAAATTAAATCTTGCCTAATGTTGCCTAGGCTTCCAGGAAATTAAAGTCTGCTAGCTAAATTCTAGTGAAGTAACTTATTTATCTGACAGAGGGAAACAATAAGCCATGTTTTGCATTTCACATTTACTGTAAGACTTTGGAGCTATTTAGGATCCTCTTATGTTGCTGTGATGGCTTAGAGGCTCTCAGTAGGTCAGCCAGCACTGAAGCACCAAATACAATGTCAACATCACTGTTAAACACATGGAGAACTGTTAACTGTCAAAGTAAAGAGACTATATTGACCATAAAACAAACTAGCAAACAAAGAAACCCTTCGGCATCATTATTTGGAATGTTTCCAGGTATAGACATTTGACCAGATAGACTGATATAAACCTACAAAAGTCATAACATAGAAAAAGTTTGGGAGAGAGCGAGGACTGAATGACACAAAATCCCAGATGTCAGTAGGGCAGTTCTCCACAGAATGATTTACTATACATGGGCTTTCTGTGAATCATCCACTGGAAATAATATAGCCTTTGGAAGACAGAAACAACCAGCAATATAAGCTTTTCTTATCAGTGAAACAGTGGAGGGATAACTCAACAATGCAGAAAGGAGCAGAAGTAATCCCTCTTCCCACCATATCCACCATCCTAAATTAACCTGAAAATACTACTATCTCTTACTTGAAAAGACTTGTAAGCAGCTATCTGTGTGACAGGCAAGGATCACATGCCAATGTTTCCTCAGATGATTAAACCACAAGCTCTTGGTGTGACTATGTTGGAGCTGGTAATATTTGCAGCTGTTAAAATAGATCTGTGTTCCTATTTTAAGGTGCAGAGCTCCTTGCCCTGCAATGCTCAGCTGAACTGATCTAGATACCAAGCCTTATTTATGTGCTGCCTAACTCCAGAAGCAGCTGTGGACTTTGTGACTAGAAAGTAGATCAGTCAGATGTCCCCTGAGAGTCAAAGCTTTGGCTGACCCTTTCAAAAGTCACAAAGCTAAACCAGTTAGGGATTTAATGAAGAGACAAGCATGCAATCAGCATCTCTCCTCTTTTGCTGAAGCAGAATATTTTGCTTCAAAAATCCCCTGATTTCACTCAATCCCTCCCAAGTTTTGTTCTCATCTGTTCTCATGAGTCCCCTCAAACGCACTGTAATGTTGTTACCACACCAGCTTTAGCAATGATGACACTGACAGTGTGCCAATTAATCAGGTCTTGCTCCCCTTCCTATTGTTCTCATCACATCTCTGTTTTTTTTTCCAGCCCTATCACGGGTCCCACATGAATCAGTAAAATTTATCAGTATAATTTGTCTACTAAGAGCAAACTGTTATTCAAACTACTGCTTACTCTTCTGCTAGACTTCTGCTGCTTTTCAGTTATAAATTGCATAGAAGGCAGAGTAAAAAGCAGCACCGTGTTTAACCACAAATGTTAATCTGTAGCAAATGCCAATCCACTAACATCTCTTCATCCCATACAGCAGTTTACTCTGAGCTGTCCAAGGGGCTGCTCCTCCTCCTGCATCCTTCTGACAGCTTTTCTGGCAGAAAGGCAGAAGGAACAGCTGAGAGGGAAGCAGCATGGAGTACCTACACTAAGTGTACATACTGTTAGTATGTGATGGGTTTTTCTCTCAGTGGAACTTAAAACACTATTTGAGTTGGATTTTTGTTTTGAAAAAGGGTATTTCATATTTTAACTGGGAGGAAGATCCTCTTATCAGAATTCCTTGCAGAAGAGTGTGAAAGATCTGACCTTATATAGCAGCGCTGTTTCGATCTGGCTTGCACTCTGTTCTTAAAGTGGTGTAGGGACAAACACCACTGGAAAAAAAAAAAAAACCTTTGCATTCTTTTCAGTCAAAATATTTTGAACTCAAGGAATGTGAAAATATTCAGCAAGACCTTACCTTTATCAGAGGACCCCAATAGCTGAGACAAGGTTACATTTTACAAACATCAGGTGGAATTCCTGATTATGGCTACTATTTGTACTGTGCTATCACCAGAAGCAAATATTTGGAGATACAAAGCCTTTTGTTGACTTAACACTCTTGAGGGATGCTATGGAATAATTTAGGTGTTTACTTTAGGAGGTTCAATAAAGGTCAAATGAATCCTTAGGAAAAAATCTCTTGTATAGTATACTGCCTATATATTCCCTGTGAAGAGATTGAATAATCTTTTTACCTAACATAATTCTAGGTGAAAATATCTGTCTATAATATTATACATTATACACATGATAGAGATATATATCATACAGATAATATATAGAGATGTATTATCTCTGTCTAGGTTCTAATATAACTTTAGGCAATGAGTCTCCTGAGGAAGTCTGGGTTACACACTACTCCTGGAGTAACGATTATTAAGGTCATGATTATTGCAGCTTAGTGTTTGGTGTACACAGTGATTCATACAAAAAATATCCTTCATAAGGCTGTCCTCAATGTATTAATATTATTTGCATTATTCTGAGATAATGCTTTGCAAACCTAGGCTGGTTATAATGCAGTTCTGTTTGCACATTTTCATTCCAGCCTCGATTTCCATTAGAAAATACTCTGGCAGGAAGAAACTGATTTGTTTATATCCTATATATATATTGGGTTTTTTCTGAAAATATTAAGCAAAAACACTTTATAGGAAACATTTAACTCAGCATAAAGTTAAATATTTCATTGAAACTATTAGTAAGGAAAAATGAATTATAAACTACGAAGGAGTTTCTTATCTTCTTTCCCAGTAGTCCAGCATTTGCTACACTTTCCCAGAATACTGAAACTACGTATTCTGGCAACGTGTTAAATCATCAAACTACGTAATGTTTTGAGACTTAGACACTGTTTGAAGCACTAAAAATTTTCAAATAATCATTGTGGTAGCCGCCAAAAAAGATGATTACTGTATATCCTTGTGATTAGGACACAAGGTACTGCTGACTATAGTTTCTGCTGCTCTAAAGATTTTTCTGGTTGTACAAAGCAGGACAGCATCCACTGTTGAGAAACAGCAGAAAATCTCAGCTTTCACAACCCTTTGATTAAGACTCGGTTTAGCAAAGCAGGACCTATGGATTTATGTCCTTTTAGTTCCAGAAGGAAATCAAACAACTTGTGAACATCTGAAAAGAAGGCTAACACTGGGCTTTTTGATTAAAACCTGTCTCCTCCCTCTGCAAACATGGGAGCCTGTTCCCACCTCCTGCAGAACGTTTTTTCTGTTATTGTACTGCAACAAGTTTGACTGCATTTAATAAACAGTTTGAGGATATCTGAAATCAGGTATTTTAAATAATTTACTATTTACCCTTGCCCTCCTCTCCCATCACCCTAGGCAAGAAAACCTGACTTGCTAAGACTTGATATGTATGGGCACATCCTAACCAAAAAAATCTATTCATCCACAAGATGACTTTAATATTGATTAAATTATCACACAAACCTATTAAAATCCTGTAAAAGATAGTTGTCTCAAATCCTACAGGCAAGAGTAGGTGATACAGCAGGGTAACCAGGACAATTGCCAGACCATATGCTCCACACAAAACGTGGAAGATCAGCAGCTCCCTTATCTCCTATTGTTTGAGAACACAACCTGCTTGTTTATTTTTTAAAAAAAAGCGCACTGCCTTCTGGTAACAAAATTATTGTTTAAGTGCAGTTTGTATCGAAGTTAACTATTGCAGTTTTTGAAAGTATGACACTAAAGATAGGTGAGCTCTAAAATAGTATTAATTTAACCAGGGCAGGATCAGATTTGTGACGTTCAGTGAGAGGCACCAGGATTTTTTCTTATTGCTAGAAGATCCTCTTCAAAAAAACACAGCGCCAGCGTCCATTTTGCTTGTGGAGCTGTATCTTTCTCCCCAGAGTGACTCTCAGCATTCCTGCTGGTCTTTGGCACTACTTGTTTCCTGATAATAGTTTTTTTCTATCCTCAGTGAAAACTCTAATCAGTTTAAAGTAAACAAAATAGAAGATTAATCTATAGATAATACATTCCTTGGAAAACTGGGACTTCTCAGAATTATGTATTTTGCCTTTTTAAAGCTGTCACAAACACTGACTGTTAATGAGCTGTTAAAGCAAAAAGTATTCTGATTTAATCATAGTTCAGATCTCGGCTTTGTCCTTAAATGAAAATGAAAAATCTGTCCAAATCTTGTAAGTTCTCACCATCAGGGGATATTATTTCCTGACCAGCTTTAAGAAGCTTCTCCTTCCACTGACTTTTCCCTAGACTCTCATCCACCTGCCTCTCCTGCCTCCATCTATCCCTTGCTTCTCTCTCAGGCTACAAAACTCAATCAACTCCTGAATCAACTGTGCTTCAGATCCACTTTCTCAGGTAGTTTATCCAACCAAGCCCGGTCAGTACAATGAAAACACTGTGCATGAGAAATCAACTATGATTTAACTATCTCTTCTCATTTCAATTCTTGTCAATAAACTATTTTGTGTCTTCCAGAGAAAAAGAGCTATTGCAAGATGCTACCTTGGTCTGAAGATTACTGTACCATTGGGCTCAGAGAAGGCCAGATAAGAAGGAGCAGAAATTCCCAATACTCACATTATTTTAGGAAATGCCCAAATAGTACTTAGCATGTTACATTTAATAAGCATCCATACAGCCATGTCCACTTTATACCTTACTGAATTCAAGCTTTTGCATTTTTCTACATTTATTTGTGTACAACTGCTTTTAAGTATTCTCTGTCTCTAAACAATTGGTGACCTACCACGGATTATACATATAACTAGAAACACTGTTGTGAAAACAGTAAACTGGAATTCAAATCAAATCTTTTCCCTCTCCCTACAGCTTTTCAGTCAGTTTGTGGCTTTTTATCTAGAGAGTTTCATATCAAAAGCAATGGAAATAAACAGGTCTAACAAAATTTGAGGTTTATCTTGACAGATCTGTTCTTCACTGAGATTTAAACCGAAGTCCTTGCATACCAACTTGGTGAGTCATATTTGCATAAAGCAAAGTGTGCTTCTGAAATCTCGGAGGAAATGAAGACTGTCCTTACTAAGACTTTAAATTGTAATTTAGTGATTATGTACTTGGCTCTGGGTTTTTACCTACATTATGTATTCACGCTTAAGGAGATTAAATGTGGTAGGTAATAGTTTGGTCAACCAACATGAGAAGTTTAATCATATCAGGCTAACAGATCACTTTCCTGACCTTCATCCTCTGCAAATGTATGAGGAACTGTTACTGCAGTAGTGTGTCTTTTATTTTACTGTAATAGTTTCAGCCTCAGTATTATTTTAAAGGAATGTGCTATTCCACATGCACAGCCAGCAGGCTCAAATTAAAGCAAGGCTTGTTACGAGTAAGTGAGCCTCCAACCTAATAACTGAAGCTCTTAAGTCCTCTGCTAGAGGTCTCTTGGAGGTCTACATGCTTTTTTTCCCCAGTTCATAATTCCTAGAAGTAGATTCTAAATCTCCTGGAGAATATTGCTCATGAGTGATGAAGAACTAGAAAGTAGCTTCTGAACTGTGGATTGAGAATGTGGCTAGGCAGCGTAGAGCTAAATGTAAATGGTGCTGACAGACTAGCACCATAAATCTCGAGATGGGAAGGCCAAACAGAGGTATTTATGCCATATCTCCTTGCTAGTTTACTGTCATTGCATTCTCCTAGCCTGGTTTTTGTTATGAATACAATCTTCAGCAGGTTATTTAATAAAGCTGGATGTGGCATAATCTGCACAAGTTACTACTGGGCTACATTTTTTTACTCTTATGTCAGACCAGTATGGAAAAATACTCAATATGCAATTGGTTTAACATTAGCATTTTATACTTTAAAAAACCACCAACCAGACAAACAGTTCCATGAAATCATAAGAGAGCAAGAGCAGTACTAAGGAAATTTTAAAAAAGTCTATGGTAAGCATATTTCCCATGACTAATCACTTCTTATAGTGATTTAACTGCTATGTCTCATATGGTGCTAGAGACAGCTGGAGACAGAGGACTTCTTTATAAGGTTTGACCTATAAAAAAGCAAGAAAAGGCTGCCAAGCAGTCAATTTTTAGCAAAGAGAAAATCTCTTTGTTGCATTTGGATAGAGTCACTCCAGAATTATTACATGGAAACTTGATTAATATTTATATTATACAAAATACTTTGTTACTCTCCTTTTCAAATAAATTTATTACTATCTCCTTGCAGGATAGGCAGTTTATTATTGATGATCAAATTTCACAAGCTAAGGAGATTTACTTCAAATTTCATCTGAAGTTTTGAGCATTAAAAATAACGTAACTTGACATTCAACTTTCAATTATTCTGTTTTCCTTAATAAGAACCAGGATAGAGAAGAGGAGGAAAACAAGTATCTTCAAACTGGTTAGATAAAACGTATCAACAGGATTTGGTTAATTAGGATATCCAAGATTTTTAATTCATACTGATCTTTTTACCATCTCTGGGAAGTGGAAAATTTTAATTTACTTAAGCATCACAATATTAAATATTAATATTGTATTTACATGCTGATTTTTGCTTGCTAACTATTGTGTGATAAATTCCTTCACAAAAGTGCCAGCATAAAACCCGGGAAAAAACTGTCATCTGTAGAGACTTGATCTACTTTGTGCTACTTCATTTTCTGCCTCTACCCCGCCCCATGCAAGCCACCATGTACACTGTTTATTCAGAATATTGTTTTCCACAAAACCACTAGTCTTCTATCACAACTCCTTTCAGCCTAGGATGGACTTCATTGTTTTCTTGTGATCCCCTTTTCAAACTCAGAAGCTGCTCAAGATCCTCTCTTTCCTCTATGTTCCAAAGAACTGATCTAATAACGTGCAACTCTTTATATTCCCCTAAAGCCCAAAGCTGTTGATTAATTTAGAAAGCACATGAGCTTCCTAAGAGCCATAGCATAAACTTTAAAGTCTCCCAAGGCACTGAAGACATATTTGGTTTGAAGCTTAGGACCGAATTCATCGTGTATCATGCCTAAACCTGGTTAGCATCCAGAACATCAACATTCTTCTTCAGTCCCCTGAGGAAAGCTCTATCTACCAGGCATTCCTGGGGAGCCCCTATTGAGTATCAACAGGAACTGGCATCTCAGGAGATGTAATGGCAACCACAACAGTTTTAAGAATTAAACCCGATTGCCCCACTTCCCTCTTTATACCCTACCACAACTGCCATAACGTTAAAGGCTGGCATCCTGGAGGGGTGTGCTAAGCTCCAGTTGTGGTTTCCAATAGTTTTTTTCAATCCACATACAAATGATTGTAAAGTATTGGCTCTGTCCTTGGGACAGCATCAATAACCTTACTCTCTTCTCCTCTGGCAAGTAGAACCAAGTCCAGTTTTTTTTATTCCCTCTGGACCAGAGAAACAGATTTTATCCTCATCAGTGGAACTCATTACAAACAAAGGGAAGACAGTCCTTCCCAAACCAAAAATCTAGTGGTTAAACTATTTCCCTGAAAGATGGCAGTCACCTGACCCCTGACCTTACGCATGTACAAATAAAACTGAAACTGAATTCCTGCTTACAGAGTCCTGTAATAAAACTGATTACTGCATTAGAAGTGTCATGAAACATACAGGGAGGTAGAGAGTAAGCAGGAGAGAGAGATTTCTTCTAGAAAGATACTACCCTTATAGCTTAGTTTCTCTACTGATATTTTCTCAACCTGAAGCCTGAAATATTGTAAAACTAGGCAATTTTTTGAGCATAAAGTTCAGAATTTTAATGAAGAACTGTATCTTATTTACAGCTTTGTTAGGTTTAGTGATTTATTTTTCTGTGTAAGAATCACAGAATCACAGAATGGCTTGGGCTTGAAGGGACGTTAAAGATCTTATAGTTCCAAGCCCCCTGCCACGGGCAGGGAACACACACCTTCCACTAGACCAGGTTGCCCATTAGCAATACCTTTCAGCAGTGCTTTTACTTTCATCATCAGAAACAGCTGCTTGCTGGACAAAGTTGAAAGAACTAATTAGGAATCTAGCTTTTATATAGTTTGCTGGGAGTGTTCCTTACCACTTTTCCATCACTAATGGTTTGATGAATATAGCTACTTCGAGTCAGAGGTACCAAGTGTTTCCAACTGTTGTGGTTTAATTCCACTCGGCAGCTAAGCGCCACACAGCCAAACCCGGAACACCAAGGTGGGTTGTACTGTCTGGGTCTAGGAATTTTATTTTTTAATATATAATTTTCCATAAACAAATACACAAGGTGTAAAGTAAACTACTGTCAGGTGAGTTACCACTGCCAAAGAGTGCTTCTTTGATGTATATAAGTGTTTTAAATACTCTTGGCATTTGGATGCAGCTTTAAAATGTTTTGGAAGTATTTTTGCCCTGATTATATAGATAATACATACAAAGAATGCTTGTAGAAAATATGGTTAGAAAACAGAGACAGTTTTAACTGTGATTCTAGTAAAAAACTGAGCAATTAAGTTATGTGGGAATAGGCATAATTTGATTTTCAAAGGGAATTTCAAGTATTCATGTTTTACTAGCACTAGCATTGTTTAGTTTTACACTGAGGTATTTGTGCATACTTGAAATAGATGGGGTTTAATATGTCTTTACATATATATATATAAAATTAATTGTGAAATTAGCATCCTGCTAATTCAGTACAAAGTATCTCATTAAGTCCCATAAAAGGGCTTGATGACATGAAATTTCCAGTGTCACTTTCTTTGTTTTGATGTTTAAGACCATGTTACTTAGGATGTGCAAACAATGGTTCCTGTCTTCTACTTACCTCTGCCAATGTTTATTCTTTCTGTAACTTTTACAAATGAGAACAGTTAGTTGTCTGGTCTGTTCAGGCATTTTTACCAATAAAAATGAAATCCAGTAAAGGTCTTCCAATAAAGAAAGTCAACACTGGAATTTAGTTTGGAGATGAAGTTTCAAGAACTAGTAGTGGGTAAAGCCAAATACTACTTAAAGAAAATTTCTTGACTAGTTTGCAATAGAAAAACTGCTTACATGTTTCCCAACTGATTGCATTTTCTAGTAATAGGAACAAACTGAAGATACATTCTAAAAATCATGCGGAAATAACTGACATAGATTGGGCCAATTAAACCTTATTGCAACTTAGTTTTGAGACTGTTAAGGAAACTTTGTAATGTTATGAGTGAGATTTATTACTTTTCATAAAAGCTGACAGGTGATTTCACAGATCTTCTATTAGCAAAGCTAATTTGATAGTTTCCCTGTGCCCAGGGCTGTTTGTTCCAGTGGATGAAGAAGGGCAGGAAGCTACCACTTCAGAAATTGTGCCAATTCCCCATTTGTCAACCCAGATTAGTTCTCTAATCTTAAAAGGAAAAGAAAAAAAAAAAAAGTACAGTATTTCTTTCTGAAGTCAGAGGGAGATTGAGTTAAAGCCTACCTCTGGAGAGCTTGTTTCATGGAGGCAGATATGGTTCAGTAATCCTGCTGCATTTTGCCATTTCCTTTGAGTTGGGATCTGCAGTGCTGCACTTTACCCAGAAGAAAAGGAAGATTGTCTGTCTCTCCAAGTCTGTCATCTTTGTGACACTGAGAGCAGTTGACACAGAACCACACCCTCAATAAAAGAGTAAATAAAAATTTAAGAGACAGAGAAGAGGCAACTCAGGTGAGCAGCAGGGCTTTCTGTAGAAAACCTAAGAGGCAGAAAGAATTGTTTTTGTAAGTGCAAAGAACTCTGTGTCCTGCTGCTTGACTTCCTATTCTGTTGAAAAGGACAGTTCTGCTAGTTCCTCATTAGTTTAGTTAATAAACAGATAAGCCTCCCACCAACTTGTAAGAAAACATCTGAGTTTTCATATTCTTGGTTATCTACTTGACTGAGAACAACTATAAATATCTCAGATACTGAATCACCCTAATCTTTTAATACTTGTATCTCTGAAAAAAATAATTGCATAAAAAATAATGGCTACAGTTAGTACCATGAATAGAACTGACAGTCAAGCACAGAGGAAAAGGGTTAAAACTTCCATTATTTCCAGAGCACTTTAACTTTGTCAAGTGCAGAAATGGTACCGATGTACTGTTTTTGAGAACATAATTTTCTGCCTATTTTTTTACTAGAAAAGGAGACTGGGGGGTAGTGAGGGGAGGAGATGTCGGTTGGGGTGATTGTCCCAAACAGGAAGCTGGCAGTCTGGTATTCTGAATCCACCTGTGGATAGGTCTAGTTAGGGGCTGATAAGGGTATTTCTGCACACAATGCTGGTACCAGATGAAAAAAACCATTAAAAAATGTATCTGTCTTTATAATTATTGCAATATTGTATCTTAAATGAGTGGTGTTTACCTTAGGTATTCAAAATCGGTAATAGCAAGTAAATAAATTATTTAATTAGAATAATTTAGAGTATTGTCTTTGGAAGTACTGGGAAGCTATAGTTGCCTCTGCCTTGGTACAAGAATAAGTCTTTGGTTTCGTGCCATGTCAGTAGAAAAGTACAGCTGTGGTTGCTGAAATACAAAGCAGGCCCAGGTCTAGGCATGGAGGTCTGAGGTCTAGGTCTAAGCATGGGAGTTAGTTTACCAGAGTATAAAACTAAGCTGGAGGTTAGCAGTGAAGATCTAAAGAATAAAGCATGAATTTGAGGCCTAGTGCATGTAACAGAATGAGTGCAAGCAATGACCCCATGTGCTAAGGAACAGCAAATACAGGGCCACATTTAGTTTCTGAACTCTTGTGTGTCCTGGTGTTAATGCCGCAGTGGTGGCAACAACTTCCACAGAGCCCTAGGACTCCGCGGGGCAGGTCCACTGCCCTGCCCTTACAGTAAGCAGCTGCGATTCAGCTCTGATAACAGGCTCCATGCTGGTTATGGCAGCAATTGTTCCTGCCATACCTCCTCAGCCCTTGAGCCATGCTATGCCCTGGCAGTGAAGAGGCTGCTGGCACGGTAAGCACGGCCCCCGGGGCAGCAGTGGTAGAGCAGCTTTCCCTGGCCACAGCTGAAACCCACCGGTGACAAGGGAGACACACCCAAACCTGCCTGGGTGAGAGGCTCCCCTGAGGGCAACTCCATGAGGGTGACACTGCACCCCAGGCGCTCGGGAGCCATTGTGGCACACGACCAATGCCAGGCTGACGGGTCAAGGAGTCACCTCGGCCTGCCTCAGGCCCTTTAGGACACGATGCCCCGCACCCATCTTGCCCCCTCGCTGCACCCCAGCGTTGCGGTTGCCGGGCTCAGGAAACCACGTCTAGGAGTTGTAATATTAAAGTAATGTGTGGGGCGCCTTCGGGGTAATGCCAACACGACTGTTTTAAGAAATACCTTCGCCCTCGTTAAGGCTGAGCACGAACACCCCTGGCTCGGCGCTTCTCCGCAGCGCCCGCCGCCAGGGTAGGCGCTGCTGAGCAACACCACCCCGGGCCGGCGGTTCCGCGCAGGCGCCGTGCGGGCAAGG
>VZTF01004975.1:644201-772985 GCA_013397755.1 Cnemophilus loriae | reverse complement strand
CGGCGGGATGGCGCCAACTGCGCCATCGCTGATGGCTGACGGGCTGGGCAACAGCTCCGCTCTCGGTGGGTCGCTGCGGCCTCGGTCCTTCGCCGCGGTGGGACGCTTCAATCCGGGACCCTGTCGTTCCCCGCTGGCGGCCCTTGTGCCTCTCTGCGGGCTGTGACCTCGCTGGGCAGTGCGGCCTCACTCGCCGCTCGGACGTCTAGGCTGACCCCACTGCTTCTGCTGGGGGTCGACGCGGTTCCTCGAGGACCTCGGCGTTCGAGTCCCTGCGGGGGATGAGGGAGGAGAGCGGCAAGGCAGGGGCGCGTTCCCCTCCGCCCTAGCCCCGGGCAGCCCGGGGGAGCGGGCCGGGAAGAGGTCGAGGCTCCGCGGCGGCAGCGGCTGAAGTTTCTCCCGCCTGTCAGCGGAGCGCGGCGGGGGCGCTCGGGGCGGGCGCTGCCGGGTCCCGCTCGGGCGGGCTGCAGAACCGGCGCGGGCTGCGAGTGCCCTCAGCGATCAAACGGTGCTTGCTGTCGCGGCACCCCGGCCTGGGGATGTAGTCGGTTATGGCCAGGAGTTGCGAGAAAAACAAAAAAAAAAAAGAAAAAGCAATAATGAGTTATACGAGCTCGAGTCAGGCATCTCCGTAGCTGATTCACTTTAACTGGTATCGGATGGCACTTAAGATAGAAATGCATTAAAGAATTGTTTCTATTTTACGCTCACGTGTGGGGTTAAACTTGGCTTGGCGTTTAGGTTTTGGAAATGAAAAGTCGACTGTAACCCTTGAGAATTCTGAAGAGCCCTCGCACACGTACAATCACCAGAGGAAGTTAGTCTAAAATGACATTTTCTTTGTTTACGTCTAACCCCAGCTGTTACGGTACTAATAATCTCAAAGTGAAACCGAATTTGTTGCCTGTGTAGTCTGAAGTGCATTTTTTTGGTGAATTGTCCGTGATGCTCAGACACTTTTATTAAAAGTTGGTGCTCATTTCAACTTTTGCTCATTTTCCACTTGATCAGCTCTATCACCTTTCAGTGGCATGACATGGGTAAGAGTATACAGCTTGTTTGAGAGTAAACTTTCAACTTAGTGGAAACAGTTAAGATGGCCATACTTACTAGCAAACAATAAATCCAGAAATGTTACATGTCTTTCTGTGGTTCCTTTTGTATATTTGTGTATTACTTGGTGCAGGCAAGCTTGGTCAGACGGGTTTCAGATGTCTACTACCTGCTGTGTATTTTCTGAAAGCAAGAGGAATGGAAGGCTTGTCATCCAGTCCATGCTTCAGGACAGTGGAGAGAAATAAGTACGACTAGACATCTTGAACTTCAGATTTGTGTTGACTGGTAGCTAGTGGTAGCTGCCATCTGAGGACTTGAGGTTTTCTATGCAAAGGTAGGAGGAGGAGAGAAATTGTGGATTTTTCTTCTCTTGATCATGACCATATATAATTTTTTTTTTTAACAGATCAAAAAATAATTTGCTCTTTGGCTGTTACTTCAGCATATTACTGCATGTTTCTACATGTTGTGATTACTATACAGTTTACCTGCTGGTGGTATCTTGAAGAGGCTGTAAACAGATGTTTTAGTAAATGAAAGTATGCATATACGTAAGCTTATTCAGACTTCTTACGAATGTTTATACTCAGGATTGCTTTATTGAGCTTGAAGGCAGTTACGTGGGTAGAGAACTCTTGGTGTGCTATGTGCATTTGTAGGATTTAACTACAGCAGCAATTTAGTTGTGTATCTAGGTGAATAGGATTGTACTTATACAGGCTAAAAGTTGGCAAGTCTAGCAAGAGATGCAATAGCTATGAAAGAATTTTCTTCTCCGAGTTTTACAAATGCTTTCTGTCAGCATATCTGCTGTAACTCAAGATCACAGTATACCTCTTCACACAAGAGATATATTGGTTTGGGTTAAAATTGGTTTTTGACTCCTGTAAACTAGTGAGGATTGTTGTTAGCTTGCATAAATTCATTGGTGTAATGTGCTTGGTGGCATTGATTTAATGCTGCTCGCTAGATGCTGATTGCACTTGTAAATTTAACCAGTGATATGCAATAGTTCTAAACAGCTGATGTGTCTGGGAAGGATTTTATTCCATACTGGTGAAGTGTGTTTTATTAAATGTACTGTAGCAGTTTTCAGGGTGTGTTTTATTTGAAAACTGAAATTTGAGGAACAGTTTTCCGACAGAAATGCAAATGTAAAGCACCAGTTCTGGGAATTTTTGCCGTAGGAGCTATATGCTGCTCAAGTAGTGACCAAAGCAATTACACCATAAGCACTGCAGTTCAGTACTGGTTAACAGGGAACCATAAGCTTTTTGTCTCTGTATGTTAATGCAGCATTATCAACCACGTATTGTGTCACACAAAGAACAGATTAAATCTGTTACTTCCCTTTATATTTAAATTTTTCCCTTTCTCAACAGGACAAAACTGCTCTATATACTGTTAATTTATTTTTTTCTCATTGAATTCTAAATAGTGTCAGATGCCTTCATGGTGTGGTGTCTGATGATTTATTGGGTTTGGTCTTCCCTGTTGGTTCCTAACAAGCTCTCTCTGGCTGTGTGGCAATTGCAATGCTTATTGCAATTATTTCAACACTCAAAATTGTTAAGTCTGGTAGGCATTATACAGTAATACTTTTAGCTGTATTTTTTTGCTGTGAGTAGGACCTACCTTACATAGCAGGTACCTCCTGAGTCCCCACCCTACCCTCAGGCTTTCAGAGAAGCCAGCCTGGAACTTTCTGCAGACAATTCATTGAATATTGATAGGGTGTGTAATTCAGAAAAAATTGGCATTAGTAAAGAACTTGTCGGGGTGGAGACTTACCTCTTAGAGTAGAAAGCTCTCTTTACAGACCTACCGCAAAATTTGCCTACAGTCAGAAGTTTTGTAGTGACTTCAGTGAGCCAGAGACTTTGTCTCTAATGTAAGGACTCTGAGCAGGCTCCAGCCTGAGTTACTATGAAAAGCTTGGTGTTTTATGGTTGTGAACACAATGCTGGGTACCACAGATGCTGTTTGGTATTATGTTCAGGTAGGTCATGCCTGGGACTTGCTGCCTGTGTCTTACTATTACTGTTCACAAAGTAGGTGCACTTAAAATGGGCTTTAAAGAAACGTGGCTGATCCTTCTGCTCACTTTCTTGAGATACTGTTTTGACAAATATAATGAAGGTTTTGAAGTCTGTTCTTAACAGAAATTCTTAATCAGCTCTGCTTAACCTTTAAGGCAGTTGGCAGTGTGTTTTAAGTTGTCCTAATTAGTTGTCCTTAGTGTGTTCCTTCATCATGTGGCTTCCTTTTTGTCATCTCACTTCCTGCTTATTTCACGTCTGGTTTTAGGTTCTGATTACTATGAGGAAGCTAGAAGTTAAGCAGAATTCACAAACATGTTGCATGTTCTTCTTCGATGATAGATGTTTTTCCTCTGTTATTCACTTTAAGCATATTCCCTGAAGTACAATTTCCTTGAACAATAGACAAAGCAAGTGGTAGGGAATAGATTTTCTTCACTTAAGGGTTTTTTTCCTCTAGAAAATAAACTTTTTTTGACCTGTTCTTCACTGGCTTTTCTAGTATGTCTGCTCTCTTCTGTATCAAACTGTTCTCGTTAAATTTACTATCAGTAAAATAATTAAAGACATCTATTAAATGAATACATGATTACCATCAGAGTAAATGATTTACCTAAATGATTTCACTGATAAGCACTTGAATTAAGAATCTAAAAAAAAAAATAAATTCGACTTGATAATAGAAACCTCTACTGCAGCTCTAGTAGAATGCTTTATCTCTGAGTAAGTTGAAGGTACTGAATGAAAGTATACAACTGATTTAGAACTTCTTTTCTTTTAAGGAAATATCCACCACTTCTGAAATGCCAAGAGATACAAGCTGGCATTTAATTAACGTCACTGAAACTCAAGTTTTTAAAAGTAAAGTTAGTTTCTTAAATTCTTGAGATTGAGGTATTTAGTGTGTATTTAGGAAACTGAGCTAATAAACAAGGAGGGGTTTTCTTTATGCCTGAATTTAAAAGCATGTAATTTAAAGTGAAAGAAATTTTATGCTAAATGATACTTAAAATGAGTGCTATAAGTGAAAGAGCACATCCGGATTGAGCAATCTGATCTAGTGAAGGTGTCCTAGCCAATGGTGGCGGGGTTGGGATTGTGTAGTCCTTAAAGTCTTTTCCAGCCAAAATCATTCTGTGATCCATCCACCTTTGATATCTGTCCTGGAGGTAGGAAGTGTCATTAGTGTTTAATGTAGTTCAAAATACACTTCCTCCAGAGCCAGGAGAGGATAAAGCACTAGGTATCATCATCAAGTGTCTTTTCCTTGCAGAGGGTTCTGGGGTCACAGGCTGCCTGACCATTTCTCCTTGTGGCATTGCCACAAAAAGCTTAAGCAATGCTTTATATTATGCCCTTTTAGCAGCAGTGTGTAGGTCTGTGTGGTGAATTGAACCAGAAGTGATCCAAGTACAAAAGAAAGGAAAAGACAAAGCAGCAGAAAACCCCCAAAAAGAACCAAAACCCACACATGCAAACGATATTCTCTCTAATTATTTTGAGCCTTAAGTGATGGCCCTTTTTTCTGCTGATGAGTGGACTGGCACATTGATGGTGAGAAGGGGGAGAAATGCCTAAGGTGATGTTGCTATTGAGGCATGTTTTCCAGCTGTACTTAGCTGAGATGTTTGAGCAGATCATGTGGCATGCCATAATATTTCATTTGTCTTGTACTTAAATAGGTTGTATGTGATCATATTTAATTTGTTTAGATATTAATTAACATTATGGCAAACAATAGCTTTTTTCTGTATACTGTGAGATTGATATCTATGTTTTCCTTTCCCTGAAAGCAGGGAATATGATCCTGTAACTCCTTAAACTTCGTGGACAAGAAGATAGTGAAAATATATGTACTTATTTTTAGCAGGTAGATTGCTCAAATAATCAAATTCATAGTATGTAAACGAACCTTTTAAAAAGGCAAGCCTTAAAAGGTGAATGACACGGGCATAATGGGCAAAATCCAGAGTAACTAAATAGGATTCTTTACCAGTAGTGCAGAGAGAAGATTATATTGTTGTTCATGAGCCACGTTTTGTAAATTAAACAATACAAAAACAAATGGAATGTGCTTGAAGGAATCAGATGGATGTAGTTTATGCTTAGGTTTAATATAGGACATTTAGAAAAACAGTGCATTATCTTAATGGTGAGTTGTCTATTGCTAATATAAGAACTTAACTGTTTTGATCTTGGTTATTAAAAGGGTTTGTTTTTCAAGAATCCGAGTTGTACTTTAAGCAAGCAGATTAAGATTAAATATGTCTAGAAATTTCTCATGTGCTTTATGAAAAGTTTGTCTAGGCCATGTAAAAATTGCAATTTAATGAAGGATGAAATTTTTTTTCATTTATCTGCTTTTTTCCTCTTACATTCTCTTTCCTGAAGGTGCTGTAAATTGTCTTGAGCAATTGCTGAGGTGGAAGAACACTACCTTTGTATCTGAGTAACAGTGATTAGAACCAAAAGACTTGTCTGAGGTTGACTATCTTTATATTTTACTTCTTAGGTAAGCATTAAGTAAGGGCAGGCAATATTCAACTTCAGTACTTTGCATATATTCATTTTTAAGCAAATGAGTACATGGGATCTGAATTAGTAGCATGAGTGCAATTTATTATTTACAGCTTAAGCATCACTAAATGTGCTGAATATCACTCCTAAATATTTTCATTTAGATCACATCTTGAAGTAATTTTGATATGTAGACTGGTATACAATGACTGGTGTATAAAAATGCCAGGACAGCAAAGCACTAAAACAAATCAGTTCTTTTATGAATTGACTCAAGTCAAGGAAGATTGCTATGGGCTGATTAAAACCATTGAGAAGCAGCATCATATGTCATAAAAATGAGGTAAACTGTCAACAGTCTGATATAAGCATAATGTGCCTCTGGGGAAAGGGAATAGGGAATGTCCAATGAGTGATGCAGCTGTGACTTGGGACATAAAATATATTGCCCATTTAGGTACTCAAGGCTTGGCTTTGCATTATGTCATGATTGCTGAGGGTTTTGAGGGCAGACGGTGTAGGGTGTTTGATAATGAAAGCTGGCTGCTTTGCTCTGCTTATAAGGTTACACAGCACCAAGTGTTTGATTCAGCTAGTTAGTTTCTTCTAGGACCTCTAGCCATGCGGTAAGGCCCCCTTGCTCTCTAGGTTTGGTGGGAATCGCCTGCCATGGTTACGGAGAAAATAGGTGCTCGTTTGGGCAATGCTCTCCCTTGCCACAAAGAGAGGCAGAAAACCCAAAAAGTTGAGTTGGGTAAATTTTGTGGCCCTTCCACAAAATAACTGGACTAACAAGTGGCTGTTGATAGTAGGGAGGTGTTTCCTGTTCATTCTTAAAATGGACACAGTGCAATAAAATCCAAAGCATCTGCTTGTTTTTATCCTATATTTGAACATGAAAGGTGCTTATTTATTAATACCCTTAAGAGCTTGTGATGTATACTGTTTCAGTTGGATTTCTTAGATTCTGAGATGTTGTAGTCATCCAAGTAATATTTCTCTGCTGTAATGGCTTTTCTCCTGCCTAGAAAGTAAATGAAACTACCTTGTTGATTAAGTGGGGAACTTTGTGGCTGTTGCTACCTGATGAGTTAGAAAAAAAAAAGAAATTATATTTTGGTATATTAAAGCATGAATTATAAATTCTTAGAATGCAAATAAACTGCATGTAAGATCAGCCTTCTCAGTTATATGATTGTATCCCTTACCCTTTCTTGTCTTTTGTTTCCTTGAAGTATAAAACAATTGCAACCTTAAAGTGTTAAATTGTAGATACTGTTCAGTTGTCCTACTCAGGCATACCTTAGAGCTTCTAAAGGTCACATGTTGGTAAATTCTGCATACAGTCATCTGCAGGATTGCTGGCCGCTTAAAAGTGAATAGCTTTTGGTTTTGGGAACAAACTAGATCATCTGGCTTTGTCCGAAGCAAATATCCAGAGATTTTGCTTTAATATTTAGTTTTGAGATCTGTTGGGTAATTTGTACTTCTTTCCATTTTTCTGCATTTCTGCTATTTCCTAGAAAATTATTTTAGCAAAATGCTTAATATATCTCTTTTTTCTTGTTGCTAATTGGGGTTTATGAGTTATTTCAAATAATTTCCATTGTTTTCACTTTGAGCAAGTCTTGTGTACTGTGTACAACTCAACTGACAATTCAAGACTGTTCTGAAAAATTCAAAAATATTTTAAAATAAAAGGTTTACTGTTTCTAGAGGAATAAAGAAAACAAGGGTAAATACCAAACTGCAGTTTTCTTTTCTTTGCTGTCTGTGTCTTACTGGTGTTTCTCAAATGCAACTTAGTTATGCAGCCAGTGCAGGAGATGTTTGTGGAATAACGCTGTTTCTGCAAATTTGTGGAGGCTTCAATTTTTTTATTTTTGAAAGGGAAGGATTATTATTTTAGACATTTGTGTTGTGAAAGTGTCCCCGTCGTGTAAATGTTTTTCTGCTGACTCTTCAATTCTTCAACAAGCTTGATGGATGGAACAATTGTGAATTTCCTTGTCCATTTTAATACAAGTAGATGGAAAATACCTTGAAATAGACAGATAAAACTAACACTTTCTGGTTGTCATTATTTCCTGCTCAAAAAAATTGTTTTCAGCTGGAGTGGAGGAGAAGAATAGAAGGTAGAAATGCAGGAGCATTCTGGCATGTTGGGGATGATAATGTTTAAGTCTTTATTATATGAGGTGGGGAATGTGTATAAGCTCGAAGAGTTTGCAAAAGTTTTGAGAATGCAGTATGTAATTTTGGATATCTCTGAGCTGTTGAACTTTTTATACTCTGAGAAGGTACTGAGTTCTTAGTTTCTGTGTGTATATTGGACATAAAAGTGTGCTAATATTGGAAAAGGTTGCCCAGAAATGTGGAATGTTCATCATCTAGATGGAGCTTACCTGCAAAACCTGATCTAATCAGTGCTGCTTTTAGCAGCATTTTTTTATCATTATTTTTGATAAAAAGTTATTAAAAAAAATTTAATAACTTTTGTTTTATTTTTAGTCTGCTTTATTTTTAGCAGACTTTTTGTATCATTATTTTGTTTTAAAATAGTTCAGTTCTTGATTCATAAAGCCTAGATACTGACAACATATTTATTTCTTTGCACAGAAATGAATGAAACTTTAGCAGCATTTGGACTGATGAACTTCAGATGTCCCTTCTGATGTAAATATTCTATACTTTTGATAGGTCAAAATCTCAGTTTATAACATGGAGTTTACATCTGTGAAATTCAGAACTTAATTGAAACAAAAG
The DNA here is from genome assembly GCA_013397755.1 of Cnemophilus loriae. Classification (NCBI taxonomy): domain Eukaryota; kingdom Metazoa; phylum Chordata; class Aves; order Passeriformes; family Corvidae; genus Cnemophilus; species Cnemophilus loriae. Next base: position 764,607 of record VZTF01004975.1, on the reverse strand, counting down.
TGCTTAATTGTGGATGTACAGTTAGTGTGTGTCAGTGCTTCAACTTAAATTCTTTGCAAGCAGAAAGAATTCTTTCATGTCTTGTTCCAAGTTTAAACACAAAGGGGATTTCCAAATGTCGGACAAACAAAGAATGAGACCACCTTATTCTGATGAGGAGGGGGTAGATGCTCTTTCTTTTGAGAGTTCCCACTGTCAAAAATAAAAATCAAGGCCATTTCTTTCACACCTGATACTTTTTCTATGCAAGGGTCAATATTAAATCCTGTATTTACTCTCGTATTAGGGAAGGATCCACATTTTATTGGTAATTTTGCATGAACTTAGGACTGGAGGAATGGTATGGCGTTTTCCTCACTGATGTGAACAAGGAGCGATGGTAATGTTATTCTTCTGTGAAATATATGAGCCCTCTGTTTGAGATTACAAGCCTGTCTGGCTAGAATGTTGTTGGTTCTTCACTGTCATATTGAAGAAATATCGTGCAGGCTTTTTGGATGTTAGATGTTTGTAATTGTTTGGTGAAGAGGGAGTATCTGCTGTTTCTGGTGTAAGTTCTCAGCCAGTAGGGTATGCATTGTCCTCATCATTGCAGAAGGTACTGTGGGGATTTGGTCATGCTTGTAATTTTCTGAATTCTTTCAAGTGATTTACAGTGTATAGTGATAAATGTTTATTGATTTACATAGATGGAGAGGTTCCCTGGGTTTTGTCAAGCCATGGCTTACAGACAACTACTTTGACAACTAAAACGGATGGCAATGATGGCAAGGCTGAACACCTAGAGTATATTGCCTTTGCTTTGGTTCCTGTTTTCTTCATCATGGGTCTCTTGGGGATCCTTATCTGCCATGTCCTTAAGAAAAAAGGATATCGTTGTACAACAGAGGCTGAAGAAGTAGAAGAAGAAAAAATTGATGAAAAAATAGGTAATCAAGTCTAATAAACAAATTCCTATTTCTGTACATTGCAACTACTATGAAATAATTTATTGTAAGACTTCTGTCATTTCTGTGTCTATATTTGACATCAAAGCAGTGTTAAGAATAATGTTTTTGTTATTATATGTCACTTGGGGTTTGATCTTTGCCAGTCAGATCTAGGAGTGTTCTGCTTTCCCATGCAAGTCTGCTAACATCAAGTAAGAGCTTACAGAGGGATCAAAATAACAGTATATTTGTTTGTAACTCCATGGATGGAGTCACCAGATCATTTTTCTGCATTCTACATGCTCTTGACAACAAAATATTGGTGTATGTAGTGCTAGCTCAGAAGTGGCAAAAAGCTGTCATTTAAAGCCTAAAATCTTAGTTTTATGTTTTGCAATCTTAATTTGTTCCTGTTGTGCTGTCATTCTAATCTCCCCTCTCTTTATAAAACCAAGCCTTTGGACTGAATATCTTCCTTCTGTTTTATGTAATGTCTGCTGCTTATAATATTTCCTTAAAGATACTTTTGTTTGTATCCTAATGTTTGTTCATTTGTGCCCTTGTTTTTATTGTTGCTTGTTCCCATCTGTTCTTACTTGGGGAAAAAAAGTGTGTTATCATGTGGGAAGGGCTATAGTAACCTGGTATAGCATTTGTAAAATGTAAGTAAAAACAAAAGTCAAGTCACTTATAAATACTCTGGGCCTCTTCCTTTCTCCCAGTTAATTTCTTTCAGTAGGTTCATAATGAGTGCAATTAATGAGTGGCTCTGTGGTAAGGGTAGACCCGTGTGGTGCAGTAATGATGTGTCAGTGTGTTCTTAAGCATTCACTGCCTGGGGCAGCTGTGCCGTCAGTGGAACTGTCTGATCTGTTAGTTCCCCTGGGTGGAACAGGGGAGTGGTAATGGAACGGGGACGTCCCCCGTGTCTCAGTGTCAGGAACTAGCTGTGTCTAAGTTACATTGTGAAGCTGCAGGTATAAAGATGAAGCGTGGGTACAGAGGTGGGGAAGCCCCTAATTTACTACTTTAGAGAAGAATTTAGAGTCTAGCCTATCAAACTTACCTCAACCCCATTTTTAAAATAAAGCATTATAACAGTTATTAGGGATGGGCTCAGTTTTGCCTCTTTGTTGTTTTAGTTACCCCACTGATCTTCTTCAGCGTTTGCAGGTTGTTCTAGGGAAGCTTTTAATATTGTTAATGGGTGCATTCTATTCCAAAAGTTTTCAGATTTTTAAAAATGAATCTCTTGTAATGTCCTTGTAGATGTGGTGAAAAACTTAAATTGGATCACCCTCAAAAAAAAAGCCAATAGTACCAGTTTTAGAATAGTGATTTGAGACAGTTTAATGATCTCTTTTGTTTTGGTTTTCTTTTTCTCCCTGTTGTTAGGATTAGAAATGCTGCTCTCTTGTTTGTTTCCTCCTTCCTAGCTAGAGAAGGAATTTTGAAGTATGTTTGTGAAAATACTGAGCTTATTTAATTCTTAGCTGAATTTGTTACGGCTGATGTATAGATGATAAACCTGTGTTCCTAGTTTTTACTGAATAAGGACTCTAAAGTCTTACCTAAGCTTTCCCTCCATAGTGACAACAGATCTTGCCTCTTTTTTTAAAATGTAATTTCTTTTGGTGCGTGTTTGGTTTTGGTTGTGACTTTTTTAATCATTATTTTGTTTTAAAATAGTTCAGTTCTTGATTCATAAAGCCTAGATACTGACAACATATTTATTTCTTTGCACAGAAATGAATGAAACTATACATGAGAATAGTGACACTGTGGGACAAATTGTTAACTACATCATGAAAAATGAAGGTATAGTATTGTGACTTTGAAGTTATCAGCCCTTGTGGTGGTGTTCTATAACAAATATGTTTTTTCGGATAGTCTGATTTATGGTATGTTCATGTGCTTTCATTTAATAACCAATTTGTTCGTTCTTAGCTCTTTGAAATTGTCTTCACAAGGCAGTAACTTCAAGGACAATAGAGGAGGTTCTTGCTTACTTGAAAATTGTTTTGTATGGTAAATTCAGGTCATACATTTTCAGATATTTTAACTGTTTAGGTACTTGGAGTTTTTTGGTTCAGCCTTTTGCTTTGTTTGTGAAGTAAAAGCTCAGTGTTGCTTTCTTAGTGGCAGTGTTTAAAGCCTGTAGAAACTTTCATGTTTGACTAGATTAAACTTCTTGTCCTAAAGTGGTTCTTGCAGCTCTTGTTTTATGAGAGGCTTGTGCATAACTGAGACAATTGGGTATAGAGCGCTAATGCTGAATCCTGTACATGGTGTCTTCATGTGTGTGCAAAGTAAAGGATAAAGCGGAAGATATGACTGAGAAAATCGTAGTTAAGCATGCCATGGAATGCTTGGTTAGTTCAGAATGTATTTGCCCAATAGAAGAAATATTTAGGAGACTGGATGTTTTTATAGGACAAGAGCCTTCAGACTTTTAATTTTACATTTGTATAAATCAGAGTTCTAACCACTGAACTGGCTTTGAGTTACCTCTGAATGAAGACTAGCCCTCTGGAAAAGTGGTATTTTCAGGTTTGCATGTGGGGTTTCTTGGGGTTTGTTGTTTGGGGATTTTTTCTGTTGTTTGGGTTTTTTCTTAGACTATTAGTGCTTTGATCTTGTGTATTTTTCCTTGAGACTGGGACAAGGTAATTCATGTGTTTTGATAAGAAGTAGAGCAATTGATAGTTCTTGGCTGATAGAGAATTTGCATTTTGTAGGGCTTACTTAAACGAATGTTTTTAATATGAAGTTAATATGAAGTTACGAGGTGATTCAGAGATCTCGTTCGTGAGTTTTGTGTAGATGGCTACGTTTCAGGCTTCTGCTGGGATGGAGCTTTGAGTGCAGTATGGACTGTAATTTTAGTAGCTCATGTTAAGACTATCATAGAATTATATTAACATTTTTTTCTGCAGTTTTTTTTTAATGCTTTTTTGGAGATATACATAATGTAGTCATCTTTCTTTTAGATGGAATTTCTTTGAGGAACTTTAATTTTGGTTTTATTTTTTCCTAAAGTTAGAACCGTTCACTTTTGAAGAGTTCTGTTTATTCTCATTGCAGCAAATGCTGATGTGTTAAAGGCCATGGTAGCAGATAGCAGTGTCTTTGAACCTGAAAGGTAATTACTCCTCATTTTAATGCATGTTTCCTGAGGCAACTAAAAACATACCCTTTCAAAGGATTTTGTTTCCTGAACACTTCTAAGACTACATCGCTTGCTTGAGTTACCAGCTTTTAGATGGAATTTCTTGTGTCCGAGTCCTTACATTTTAACATATACCCTGGATTAGTGACTGGCTCTTCTGGTTGTGTGTTCTAGGTGCATGATACAGTTTTACTGCATTTTGGGCTAAAGATTTACAGACACTGCAAATACTGGTTTACTTTGAGGTGAAGTAACGTACCAGGTGGCTTAGTCCAAAGCTACTTGAAAGAACAGAACAGCACTCATTTCATTTTATAGATGCTAACTTAAAATAGACATCTCTTTCTGTGTCTCCTTTCTGTTTACTTTTTTCTTTATGATTGTGGCAATAGACATTGGTTGACCTACCTCTTAGTTTTTTTCACTGCACACCTGTTTAGATAATTATGTAGAGAAAGCAGCTCTGCCTTAAATGCTAAAAATGAGTATTTTTAGCTATATCTACACTGCTCTCAATACTTTTCATATATAAGCCTGTGTTCATATTCAAGGCAGAGGAGATGGAAGTTTAAGTAGTATCGTGTCACCTGTGGAAGAAGTAGGAGTATATAGTTTCAGCAAAACAAAGAGTTGAGTATGCAACTGATAAACACCTGTTCTAGTGGTGAGGGGCTTGGTTATTGAAAAACACCCTGAATTTCCAAAGGGATTTCTTCTCGAGTATAGGTATTTTTAAACTTATATGGTTCTGTAGAAATATTTATTTGAATTTTTTGCATAGGCATGTGTAATGTTATCTTACATGACATTAATGTTACCTTATGTAATCTTGGGTGTTTCAGATTATAGTTTTAGTGGTGAATTAAAATACGAAGAGTAAGGAGGAGGGAAAAATGATTGCTCTTAGAGAATCTGGCAGATACTCTTGAAGCTTTTGTAATCAAGTAGAAATCTTCTGTATTTCTTTGTAAGTTCAGTGCACTATGAAACTTCCTAATTATAGAAATAGTTGTGGCTGAGTAAAATCTACACTTCTCTCACTTGAAGCCATTAGTTGTGTCGTTGCTTCAGGTATTGAACAACTTTTATTTTCCTTAGTAGCATTTTCTTATTTATTTGAAGACCATGAAATATCTCCTGTCAATATTTTTATTTTGAAAATAAGCATCCAAGTAACTCCAGTCTTCTCTGGCATGTTTTACTTCTATAATTTGGTCTTTCTTTTCCTCTTTGGAGTCTCTGCAGTTTGTTAGTATTTTTTTTGAAATAACATTTCTAAACCGGAATGGTAGGATCAGATGTGGCATGATTAATCCTGAGTAATGTAAATTTAGGTTCATAGGTTATATACTTCTGTTATTTCCACTGTTTTGTCCTTTTTAAGTAAGAAAATCGTTAATGATTCATGTTCAGCTCATGATCCTCTTTTTCCAAAGAATGGTCATGTGTCTAGTTGTGTAAAGGTTTTCTGCTAAAACTCGGAAAATTTGCGCTGTCTTTACTGCAATACATCCAATATTTTTAGTAAGATTTGTGTATGTGTGAATGTCTTTCACATGCATGTTCTCCTCTCATTGTTCTAATTTCTTATCTTGGCCTCTACAGTTACTATGGGTGACCCGATGTCTATGGGTACTTTAGCTATTCTTCTATTCTGTTACCCAGTGAACTATTTAAAACACTGAATATCACCAGGACCAAAAAAACCACATTTAGTATGTCTTTCCAGTTTCACAGCAACTACAGATATATTACTTTCTGTATGTGTTTTTAATTTTTTTTTTTTACAAAGTGTGCTGCCTTACTCTACAGTTATTTCACCTTTCATGAGCTCTGGCCTGCTGTGTTAGAAGACAGTATCAAAATTGATGCTAAAGTCCAAAAAAAGTACATCTGGTTTCTATTTATGCTATCTGTTTTTCTGTTTTAGAAAAAAATCAGATTGATTTGATTAGATGTTCTCAAATGCCTTTTGGAGATTTTACTGCCTTTTCTTTTTTCTAGGTACTTAAATTTTTTTTTTTCCCCTGAAACTGAATGATCTGTTGTTTCCTCTTGTCATTGTGGTAGACATTTTAGTTTTGCCTCCTTTCAATATTGTGGGACTGTGCTCTTCTGTGAGTTCCTTGAGATCCTGTAACAATTCTGAAATACTTTCCATAGTTCTCTAAGGTAGTTCTTTTATGAGTGTAATCAGCTTAGTAAATGTCTTCATCAGTATAAATTCGTGTAAACTGTTCTCTTCTACTTTAGCCTGTCTTTTTTTCCCCCCTCTTAATTTCCTTGTCTTTCGTGTTAGTTACCTTAACCACATGACTGCAGCTGAATTAATTTAGGAAAGTGATTCTAACTGCAAAAATATACTATTGGAGGGAACCATAAGCTGGACATCCTCTCAAATAAACATTCCTTGTAAAAACTAGCTATTCACTAGATGTAACTGAAGGTTGGATTTCATACTTTTTCCTTTTTAAGAAATAGTATTTTATAGTAAACATTAAATTTTCTTTATTTCTTTTTCCTACAGCCCGGTATCTCCTAACTCTCCTGAGAGTCCAATGAGTCCGGGGACTCCTTTGTCGCCGGGTGTCGTTCCATTCAGACACAGCTGCAAAGCCCATCACTTCCATACTGTTGGAGGAGTGGTAGAAAAGGATGTTTGTACTCGCTGTAGTCACAAACGATGGCACCTTATAAAGCCAGCTCAAAAATCTAAAGAGAACAGAAGAAGTCGTATTGGAGAAGTTACAGTCCTTTCTGTGGGAAGGTAAGACTTAGCTCAATTTGTTGTATACTTCTTTTAAGAATGCTACAGTGGCCGGTGTTGGATCAGATATCCACTGATTCTGCTCTGTTTGCAACATCAGTGATTTTTTTTTTCTTTTTAATAACCCTGTTACTATTAGAGTGAAGTTTTTTCTGGAAGACGTAAATGGGATTTTCTTCTCTCTTTTTTTAAGAACGATGTAAAAAGATGGAGATTTACTGTGGGTATAAATCTAAGGCTCTTTCTTGTTTGATATAGGCTAAAAAGAAACAAGAATTGCACTCTAATAAATTTCTCTGTTTCTGAATTTGGTATTTCTCAAGTAAGTTTGAGGCTATAGAAACTACTTCATTCTCTTTGTTATTTTTAATTTCTACCGTATATTGTAGTTGTCTTTGAAAATTACTATTCTAAGAGGTGGTATGCAATCTGTGGATTCTGCTTCAAAACCCTTCAAATTCCCTGAGAAAGTGTGATTCAGCAGTAGTGAGTACTAGAAATACCAGCAGGTAATAGGAAGGAAGATGCTCTGAACTGAAGCAGGGTCCGTGTAGGTGTCTGCTCTGACGTCTTGTTCTTGGGACCTGGAAATTTGTTCCTGCCCATGTTGTTGGTCCTGAGAATGATCTGACTGATCTGTGGGGAAATAGAAGTGAACTTTCTTTTGCTCACCTCAGATTTCGAGTCACAAAAGTGGATCACAAATCAAACTCCAAAGAACGGAAAAGCTTGATGTCTGTTACTGGTGTGGAGACTGTCAATGGTGAGATGCCTGCCACGCCTGCGAAACAGGAAGTGAGCGAAGCACCTGCCACACCTGTGAAACAGGAAATGCAAGAGAAGAGAAGCTCAGAGTAAACTGCAGGTATCAAACATTTGAACATTTGGAACTCATAGTGAAAGTGTTACGTTGTGAAATACGTGAAAGTAATCAGTACAGCTGAAAACGTATCAGTTCTGTGTGAAAACTCATCTTGCAATTTCAAGATTTTCTATACACGTCTGCAAAAATTACGTTTGATCACTCAGTTAATGGTAAATTAATAAAGGCTTTTTTATCCACCAAATTCTTATCTAATTGTTTATTCAGGCTTGTAATTAGACCAGGTGTTGAAATAAAAACTTCTTTGTGGGTGTGGCATCACTAGTCCAACAGATGAAACATCTGCATAGTAATTTTTTGGCAATAAACAATGGCTCAGATTTAGTGGCAACGTGCTTATTGTCCAAAACAAGCAAGTGCTACTGACAGCTGTATCACTGGAATAGCTACAGTTATTCAATAACTACATCTGCTTTCTTATGCTTGCTGCTTTGTTCTGCATGCTTGTATAAGATGATTGCTTACTAGATACTTTTCTGATAGATCTGTGGAGCTTTGACTAATAGCAATGGAGACACATGAAACTGCTGATCTCACAGGGACCTAACTAAGCCAGGTGGTTGGGGTTTTCTTGTGAGTCATTAAACTTCAGTGAATTGCTTGTGTTACTCTATTAAGCATGTGAAAAACATGCCCAGCATGGTTTTGAAATGCAATCCTCACTGTGTTTTTTTTTTAACAGTTTAGAATGTTGGGGGGAAAAAAAATCCTGGAAGTTAATATGGTTTACCTCTATTTGATGACATGCTGATGAATAATATGAAGGGGAAAGGTGATTTTACACAAATGTGAGTCAAAATTCAGGCTTGACCCTTGAGGAAGAAAGGTTCTGGGGTTACATAGTGAAGTTACTGGACTTGAAGAAAGTGAACAGTGCCAAACTCTCTGTATGCTGAGAGAGAGGATCAAATTATGTTGTATCAAACTATTGGTAACTTCAAATGGAAGAGGGAAATGCACAAGAGGAAATTGGGTCTGTTTAGAAAAGCAACAAGACTCAAATGCCCTTGAGTATCTTGAGGTTAAAGTAGAGAGCTGGTATGCAGTGTGCTACTTGTCCCAACCCTTACTGGCAGCACAGGTTTGCCTGTTGAACTAAGCAAAGTGTATTTGTCTGGCACCTATGCCCCATCACTAAATTATACCCAGGTTTTTTGAACCATTGCTGTAAAGGAAGAGAGACTTGGAGATGTGGTATGCTTCCAAATAATAAAAAAGTTATGGAGGGTAATGAAGTAAATGGATTTTTTTTTTTTACTCAGTGAATAAGAAGACAATGATAGGCTAAATTGCAAGGAGGTGGAGTTCAGGTTTCAAAAATTAAGAAATTGGAATAAGCTCCTTTATTGCTGGACATTTATAGGACCTTACTGGAAAAATGCTTGTCTGTGCCAGTATTTCGCTTTTTGTAGCACGTTTTGGTTTCATTGTTGCAGTGTAATCTGTGAAGGATCTACAGATGTCAGTGAAAGGCAAACTGTACTCTTATTTTCTGATTTAGAATAATGTCCTTGTGCTCAGGGTTTTTTATGTTGGTGTGGTTTCTATTTTTTCCCTTTTTAAAAATCAATATTAGCTAAATGCAATAGGAGATAACATCTTCCTGCACTGGATTGGCATTTCCATGCCCAGCTAATTGTTTTGTTAATTCTGTGACTATTTTTATTTCTTTTCTGTGTCTCTAGTGGGAGCATCATCAGATTTTTCATAATATGATTTTTTTTTCCTACTTAAAGGCAAGCTAGTTATCTTCTCTGTAAGCATGAGAAAGAATTGGGCATATATGAAAATAAATTCCAGTGCACTTGGATTAAAAAAAACCACATCATTTTGAAATCATACAAAATGTTTTGTAGTCCAGTTTTCTCTCTAATTTGTTCTTTCCTAAATAGGAAAGCCGTTCCCTGTAATTACCTAAAAGTTTTATAAATTTAAACCATTACTACTTTAATTTAAAAATAAGCTGTTCTCTAGAGAGATATGATAGTAAAGCTATAAAAAAATTGTCCATCTATGGCAGCTTTCTATTGTAGAACCTCCCTTAGGATTAAAGTTTTGCCTCTTCTGAAAACAAATGTTCTAATAGCAGAGAAATGGCGCAGCAGAATATTTTAGCGGTCTCTCTAGTCCGAGAGAGCTATTTTGTAAATCCTCTGGGAAATTAGCCAAGTCTGTTTGATGTGCACTACAAAATAAAAACAGATCTTGCTTGAAAGGGTATGGTACTGTTCCCTAACACGGTTCTAGAGCAGTTTTTGTCTACTGTCATGAGAAGCTGTTCATGTGTAAACAGGTAGTAGTTAGACTTTTACTTAAGCTACGTGTTTCAGACTTCTAATAAATTATTGTAGCCCAGTTTACTGAAACTGAATAGATAAACAGAATTTAAGACTTTTGTGCCTGTAGTCAGTACATTTCTGATTAAAAGCTTGTAGTTTGGGGGAATTTGACTCAGATCTTCATATGCAGAGGAAGAAGGCAGGCATAAATGTGTGTTTAACTGCTTCCAGGAAGGGTTATTCTGTCATTCAGTGGCAGTAGATTTGTGCCTTGTGGCTGACTTTAACCCCTGTTACTGAGAGTTCCTGTATGAGGTAGAATTCCTGAGCTGGACAGTACCTGAGCAAAGTAGCATTGCTGATTGCCTGTATTCACTGCTACTCTCAAGTCCAGGGGTTTTTTTCCCCCTAAACTGACATGTTCTGAAGCGACCTCTTACAGTGTTTCAGCTTATCTAGTGTCTTGCTGGTTGCATCATTTCAAGTTGTAGCATGGCTTTTCTATGTCTTCAAGGTCCATGTTCTCAGCAGACTCCATTTCATCAGCTGATTTTATGTCAAATATGCTTAGTGGCACATATAAAGATACACAGCTGATAATTGAATTCCAAACTTTGAGTTGAGCTCTTGCACATCCATTTTAAGCTACTGGGTAAACAAAAACTGGTACTGGTACACTGAAGCTATGTAGTATTTTCCATTTCTAGTGCTTTGCACTGAGATGTGATTTGTCAGTTTGTCCATGCATTTCAAGAGTACTAGCTCAATTTTTAGTTTCTCTTTAGGATTTCACATGCTAAACTTGGAATGCATGGCAACTACTTCATGCAGTTGTGGCTTTTTTTTTTCCATTTCAGAGCACCTGCTAACTTTTTAATTGCTGTGTTCACCCTAAAACTAATTTTGCTATTTAGGTTTATTTTTAGAATTGTTTGCTTCTCTTACAGGTGGAACTTTTAGAAGAAGCTTGTCTGCAAGCACTTTGGAGAAAACTGAAAACTCCCAAGAGATGCATACTATTTAAGGAAATGTATTTATGGCAGTGTAGCATTTCACAAGTTCTGTGATGTCATTCCTGCAAGGTTAAACACTTAATGGTTTTTGACTAGTAAAATAGTAAGATTTAGACACTTAAATACTGTTGAGTCGTGTGGACATCGTAATGAATGGCTTCATCTTGGAAAGAAAACATACATACAAGTTTTTGGACAGGAAAGGTGAAAGCTTTATGAAGTCTTAGACTTTTTTTGTACTTAGACAAGCATTTATGAGCTCAATATTAAGAGTAATACAATTACCTCGTGGATAAACTGCATTCACCCCAGTGGTCCATCTGGATTTTTCTTCTCCTGTTCTGCCCACTCCAGAATTGGCAAGTGTTTGCTGAAGATAAATGCCAGCGTTTGAAAGATGAAAATATTCTTTTAATCTAACTGCTTATAGCCAAGTAAAACATACAAGGAAATAATTATGTCAGCCAGATCTGTGTGTGTGCCTTTAGTAACTAAGCCCTCGAACTCTGTGCAGGGTACTTCGCAGTGGAGACTGGTTCAGTTATGTGCAGGTGTTAAATTAAATTGTTGTTCCCCGGACCTGTTCCTCTTCCTTACTACTTAACATAGGCCAAAGAGCATCTTTTCCTATGCAGTTGGATGAGCTCTTGGTGAGGTTACTTTCCTCAAGGCCTTTTGTTCTCCTGTTTTCTTGTAACTGCTCACTCATATTTGAGGAGTGCCTAATAGTTTTGCTTTTCTTTTTTTGTTCTTACGCACAGGTTCTTTATTAATCTAAGGCATAACATAAGCTAACATATTTCAACCCTTAGATAAGGATATGGAATATTTGGCATTAAAAAAGTTATGGAATATATACTAAAGTGCTTCAGAGTGGCTTTATTGGACTGAGGGTAGTTATATTCATTGGCACCAAAGTCTTAAGCCAGTGTTACTCCTTTCATATTTTAAGCGTGACTTAATGCTAAAATTACCATGGTATTGTGATGTTAATTCTTTGTATCTACTTATGATCTCTGCTTTGTCCCTGTTACTTGTTTTGGGGAGGGAAATCTCTGTATACTTCAGCAAACTTTTCTGTGTAATAGAAACTGAAAAATATCATTTGTTCTGAGTGCCTAAAAATATAAGCTCTAATGTAATGCATTTTAGTAAAGATTGCACTATATTCTGAGAACTATAACTTAATCTGCTTTATGAAGTCAATGAAAATCAACATGTTTTTGAAATGGATTTATTTTAAATTGGTACCGTCAGTCTTTTTAATACAAGTGCTCTAAATTGTGTTTCTCCTTCATGTCTGAGAATTGTGTTTCTTCATCAATTTATGTATGCACTGTTAACAGTGTGTAAAAAAATGACTCTTCTTGCTTGTGTATTAGTTACTCCCATGTCTTGTCAGGAAACATCAAGTTTTTTCACTCCTGCTGAAGGTATGTGCTGCTGATGGTCTTCCTTCTATGTGTATCCACAAGATACTGACTGGTCCTATCAATACATACTTTTCAGCAATGCTATATTTGCCAAAAAACCCCACCACTACCCACCCAAACTTTGAAAATAATAAATGTTTTATTGCTCTTTTAAAAAATGGATATTTTTAGAGGTAATTGTGTGTCCTTGAGAATCCAAAATAACTGTTTGGCCGGGACTCTAACTTCAGTGTTTCTCACTGCTCTCGTAAATTTAAACTCAGTTTGTGAAATCTCTTCCATATTTAAGTACAGCATAAACACTAGCCTCATCTTACAGGCATACGTTAACCTTCACATGATTATTTGTGTGAAGAATAATTCTAGAAGATTTAATTAGTATTGGTTGTAGTAATTAGCTTTCAGTTTCCAAGGGATTGATAACTATAAGTAGAAAATGTTACTGGAAAAAGGAAGCATTGGAGAAAACAGCAGTTTTCAAATAATTTTCAGAAAGAAGTACACAGTTACAGACTGTCCCCAAAGCTTTTTCTAAAAAAAGGGCAGTTTTTCTTGATACTGTATTTTGATGCGTGTTGGGTTAGTATTGTGAATAAATGGCAAAAGGATGGAAGAAAGTTTAAACAGTAATATGTATTTTTTTACTTATTTTAAAAGTAGTTTCTATTTTGATTCCATTGAAAATACAAAGAATAAGAGGGATGGAAAGATGTTGGATATGTAAAACATCATTTACCTGTGTAAAGTAATTATGTAAGGTATTATAAGAACTGATATGTGCAAGAACTGAATTAGTGCATTGCTATCTAAGTAAAAGAGGATTTAGAAACTGTGCCTGTTTTATTGCCTTTAACACTACACTGCTATTTTGTAGGGGTATGGATATTGCCATATTAGTCTGCTTTTCTTAAATTTGCATATCAAATGTATTTTTAACAAAATAGTTTATATACAACTTTTATACTACCAAACAGTAAATAAAAAATATTGATTCTTAAGCTTGCTTGTGACTTCCTTAAGCCTTCACCCATCGAGTGAAATTTCATTTTTGCACAATCTCGATGTAAAATGCAATCTTTTTGCCTCATAAGTTTTTGTTCATGGAGGTAGTGAGAAGGTTAGGTTATAGTGTGATGTACTTCAGAGCAGTTTTATTTTCATCAGAAAGGACAATTGCAAATACTACTTTAGTTTCATATTTAAATGGGAAAGACAGAAATCAGTGCTTTAACCTAAGCTGGTGTCTTCTTAGATTAAAAGTATCAAGACTTTTAACTTTTTGTTATATTTGACATGGAGCTTTTAAAAAATACTCAACATTATTCTTAATTCTTTTCACAAGGTAGGGAACGAAAAATCACAAATGACAGGAAGCTCTTTGCAGTCGTTTCCTCTCAGCCTGTGTCTGTCTGTGATACTGCAATGCTTATTTTGTTGCATTATCTTCTCACAGATGACTGTGATCTGTAAAGGGCATTAAAAATGGGTTTTGATGTATGAATAGTGTGAAGGAGCCTTGAAGCAAGTTGTGGCTGGCTGAGATGGGATTATCCTGTTTGCAGGTTCGGGGTTTTTAATTTATTTCAGTGTTCTTAGCAGCATCATGTAGGGTCTGTTCTGAACTATGTATTTGAAATTCAGAGGTTGATATACAGCTGTGGTTTATATTCCAAATGTAAAAAAAAAAAAAAAAAATTAAAAAAAGTTCTTGCAGGCCTTAATTTTCAGACAGAATTGAGACACTGCTGCTGCTGAAGCTTCTGGAAATTCAACGCACTATGTGAGTCTCATTTTCAGGCATTTTTTTTGTTCCTTTTTTCTTCTACATAAGAATTGTGTGTAGTACACAGTTTTTATTAGACAATACGTACAAATATTGAAATACAAGAGGACTGCTGTATTAAAATTTGAGGAATTCTACTGTAACTGGACTGACATAGACAAGTCCTCAAAAGAAACATAAAGAATTTTTTAAAATGGATTTTGGGTTTTTTTACATGGATTAATTCTTCTGTTACTTTTCCCCAATGCAGGCACTTCATTTTTTAGTAAAGTGTTATTCCAAAATTCAGGATCTTACTTTGTGCTGCTCTAGCAAAACAGTGCCGGGAGCTACTTTTATGTTTAATAAAATCTGATTTTACTAGTAAAGAACGCGGAGCCCATGTGCAATGTATTTTTGAAACATGGTAAGGATTAAAGCATTTCTTTTCGCTTCTGAATCTCTTTATAAAACAGTCTCAGTTGAAAAGCATGCCATAGTCTACCTGGTTTCTCATTGCTGCTTTATTTCTGAACTATATCCCTGTTTTTCACATGTACAGAAACTTTGACAAAATTAGTACCTTATATGGTCCCTGTACTCCCCAAGTGTGTTGTGTGTCACTTGGTGAAAGTGTTACTTCAGCCAGCTCTGGTCTCCTTCTGGGGGAATGCTAAAGCACGGGTGTTTCCCTGTGTACTGAAGTCTGCTGATAGATGTTGCAGCTATGCACTGTCTGTAGCAATGACCCCAGACTCCAGTATTCCTGCAGACCGTGTGTGTACAGCTCAGAGTGGGGAGCTCTTTTGAGGCTGCTGGAATTCTGGGGCTGCCAGTGGGGCTGCGTAGCAGAGCTGAACTGAAAGACACAGAAGAGGGAAATGGGCACTAAATGCATGATAAGAAATGACAGGAGAAAAGGATGCCAGATAAATTTGTTTTCTGGTTGTTTTCTTTTTGTTTTTTTTTTCCCTTACAAATGAATTGAGCTTGTACTTAGCTGCATACTAATACAAAATCATGTGGGTTAAAAAGATCCTTTTTATGAGATTAGCCCTGTCTGGAAGAGAAGAGGACATATGGTCTGTTCTGGCTTGATAATGCTGAAAGTGCCTAATGGGTTGGAATGTGAGACTGTCTCTCCTAAGGAATTAAGTTTCCTGGCTGTTTAGTGGTTGTTGAGGACTCCCACCTGTGACTTGTAGTTTGAAGTGTGAATCAATTGGTATCTATTAATTTAGGGTTTCTGTGCACTTTAGGCTTGTTCTTTTCTTTTCCCTGCTGAGTGAGTAATGCTACTGTTAATGAGTAAACAAGAAAAGAGTGGTTAAGTCTTGGCTATCTAATATTAATGAACAGCATGTAAGACTTGGACAAATGAAGATGGATTTAGATTTAATTTTCTTCTCAGTGTTTTGGGAAATCCTGTATTTTGGGATTTTGTTTGAGGGAGGTTAGGCTCAAAGTACTGGCATCTGAAATTTCCACTTCTTGTTGATTTGTTTTTTTACTTTTAAATTTTTAATTTTTTTTTTCCAGTGATAGGGGGCCTGCACTAAGGTGCTGCTGGTCTGTTTACTCAACCGTGATTTGATGTTATCTCTTGTTCTGGGTGCTCCCCTTCCCCTCTCTGATGGGGCTGGCTGATTCTGGAGCTACCATTGCGCAGAGCTGGAAGGCATCCTGTGAGCCTTGGAGCTGCCTTCCTGGCAGGTTAAGGTCATCTGCTGAGGCAAAACTAATAAAAGGATATGTGGGGCTGGAGCAGGATAAGGAAAAGGAAGCTGAACAGTTTGGGAAAGTAGGAGTCTGTTCCTCTTTAACTTTCAAAGAAAAGGTAGGAGAGATGCCAGCCCTGTAGTGCTGGCAGCAAGGAGGTGGCAGAAGCCTTCAAACAGACATTAGTGGCAAGGTCTGAAAGCTCTGTGCTGTTACAGTAAGCAGCCTCCAAATTATCTGTGGCTCCCAAATTATCTGGAGGAAAAGAGTGGGTTGGTGGTATATTTTGCTACTAAGTTTAGATAAGTGAAACCAAGTCCCCTGTGCCATGGACTTAGTGCAGAGCCAGTTACGTGGGTAGTGCTTGGCCATCTGTTTCTGTATGTCAGGCCTTGTATGGATCTGTGTCAGACTTTAGCTTAAGTACACCTGTTGTAACTGAAACACCTCTTAAATTGTATCTGGGCAGCCTCTAGCGCTGTAGAGATGCAATGGCATCGAGTGGACCTGCAGCTAAAATATAAAGGAGGATGTATTAGCAAAGGCATTTTTCTACCAGTGTAACCCGTCAGTTTTATATGTGTAAACCCTCTGATGCCTCTTTGCATTGTTAGCTGTCCTTTTCTTGACTATTTTCAGTCAGTCATGCCCGTCCTGTCTCTTCTGGGCTGCAGAGTTGTTGGATGTACAGCAGAGGCAGACGGGAGGCACTTGTGCTGCTCTGACATAATTGTGGTGGTGGTCTTGAAATGGTCCTGGGGAATAGAGAGCATTGGATGCAGTACACTTTTCATAGCTGTCAGCATGGGGCAGAACAGCAACAGCAAAACAACTAACAAACCTAGCTGGTACCTGATGCAGAGGGGCAGGTTTGGAGCGGCACTGCTGGGAAGGGCAGGTTCAGAGAAGAGGCAGCAATGGGAGTGTGAAAGACTTGGGAAGATGGACTAAAAAATAGTGATAGGGCAGAAGCAGTTTGAGATGAACTTTTGTCTCTGAACTGTTCTGAAAAATTGATTGTTGCTCCGTGGGCGTGTTTAGATATCCAGCTAAATACTCAGGTAATAATATGGTTTGATTTTCATATTGCATAAGATAGTATTTTGCAATTATCGTATTAAAATAGTATTTAACTACTGGTCTTCAATATTGATTTACAGTAAGAATAATTATCCAATAAAAGCAGCAATCTTAGGGTAGCCTTAAAATAAAAAAACCCTAATATTTCCTAAATCTTATTTTCAAAGGACTCTACACATATATGAGCATAGAGAGACAGGAATGCAATGTTTTCTGTCAGGTGTAAGCAGATTTTGTGTGGAGTAACTGAATTACATACTTGCTGGCAGCAGAGGGAGCTATGAAGCTTTTATTGATAATTCAAAAAGGTGGGAGTGGGTCAGTGTAAAAAAAAATTAAACAAAAAATTTGAAAAAGACCCAATTTAATGGAAGATCTGAGGTGCCTCATGGGGCTGGGGTAGAGCTGTGGCTAGTCAGGACCCAGCAACTCAGCCCCTCTTCTGTTCTGCGGTGGCCTGGAAGTAGCTGCTGCAGTTATTAAAAGGAACAATGTAAACTTCTCTCTGAGCCAGATTTTTAATCAAAGCAATGAGGAAGAACAGGATCTGTGTGTCGTATGTCAAAACAATAGCAGCGTGCATTGCCTGGTAATTAACACTCATGCATGAATCTGGAAAAGTAATTCCCAGTCAGGGTGGAGTATGCATAGTCTTTTGTGAGGCTTTTGATAATTTGCCTTGATTTTGATTAATGCTGGATCTCTAGTATGGTTGGTTTTTTGCAGATGCTAATTGGATGAGGTTTTTTTGTAAGTCTACGTAAACAGCAGATTAATGAGTAAAAGGTAGCCAAAATCAGACTGGCATTGTTCTGGCAAGGTATGATGTATACTTGTTAGATTAACCCCTGTGTCACTTTTACGTACCAAACTGAAACTGTGGCATTAAAAATCTGTAATATTTCGTCTGTTCTGGAGACTGATTCCAAAGAAACTTGTACCACTTCTGGCCACAGCAAAATCTCTTTCGGTATTGTATTGATGTCATGCTTCAACCCCAGCCAGCAGCCAAGCCTCAGGCAGCTGCTTGCTCACTCCTGCACCAGTGGGACTGGGGAGAGAGTTGCAAGGGTAAACACTGGAAAACTCGTGGGTTGAAATGAAGACAGATGAAGACAGTTTAGTAGGGAAAGCAGAAGCCATGCACACAAGCAAAGCAAACAAGGAATTAATTCACTGCTTCCCATGGGCAGGCAGGTGTTCAGCCATCCCCAGGAGGGCAGGGCCCCATCCAGTGTAACAGTGACTTGGGAAGACAAACACCATTACCCCAAACATCTCCCCAGTGCGCATGATGTTCTACGGTGTGGAATATCCCTCTGGTCAGTTCTGGCCACCTGTCCCAGCTCTGCTCCCTCCCAGTTTCTTTTGTGCACCTCCTCACTGGCAGAGCATGAGACAAGAAGAAAGAAGTCCTTGACTTAGGATAAACACAACTTCCCAAAAAACCAAAACATCAATGTGTTGTCAACGCCATTCTTATTCTGAATCCAAAACACAGCACTATAACAGCCACTGAGAAGAAATTAACTTTATCCCAGCTGAAACCAGGACAACTGAAATCAAGGGCATTTGCGTGGATCTGTTTTATTTTCCTGAAGATTTTACGAAAAAACTAATCTGAGGAATGCCCTTAAATTATTTAATACATTTTTTCTGGAAGAGGATCTCAAATAAGAACTAAAGAGATGTGAGATGGAAACAACCTAGGTTACTAATTCTTGGCCAGATCCCTATGGTTTGTCCTCAAATACCTAAACAGAATTTTAATCTTGTTCGCACATTCATTTTGCTCTGTAGTTATGTTGCCTTTGTTACTTACCTTCCTGTCATTTTGCATAAGTCTAGATAAATTACTTGGTACTGGCTCCAAGTATTAAGAGCAGGGAGGGGACAGGATGTGTGATCATAGATTATTGAAAATCTGGTCATGCTTGAGGTTAAGGTGAATACCTGAGGGTGTTGCCTTTCTGCTTCTGCACCCTCATAATAATCAAGCTAATCTCTAGCTCAGAGTAAACAGAAGGGAGCTTAATGAGCAAATACATGACTTAAACTGCTGTCTTCACGTGTGTAATGCAAAACCAGGATAATGTGACGTGGTTTTATTGTGGCATTGGTTGAGTACTTAAGTTGTCTTCAACCTGACATAATATTGGGATGCTGTATTTCCTGAAAGACTTCTGGGGTTTTTTGTTTTGTTGAAGAATGAAAGGTTTCTCAGTTGTTAGTGTATAGTGATTGAACCATGAATTAAAGCAAAAACCTGTTAAATCCTGTTTATAATAATTTCAGTCAAGATTCAGAGCAGAGAATGATGTAACCTCGATAGCTTTGATCAAAATCATTGTGAGGTGACTGCTTGGGATGTGTACTTCAACAATTGGATTAGAAACAAAATGAAGAGAGGTGATGTATTTCTTGCTTCTTTGAGAGAATCCTTTTTTCCACACTAAGTTGTACAAGGGAATATTTCTTTTCTCTGACTAAAGGAGAAAGAGGTAGGGAGTGGAGGAGTAACTACATGTAGTAAATTCTGTTGTGAAATTGGACTAAACCATTTAAAAAAAGTTAAAATGGCATTTAACGATAAAACACTTTAAAAGTTATTGCTGCTTATGTTAAGACATTGAATTGCTATAATCTATTTCAATTTTTATTACAGAGTCCAAGATGCACATTTAGATTCTTCAAAACTTTCAACAGTTCATAGTTTGAAATAGAAAAAGTCCCAAAGCAGGTAGGACAGAATTTGCAGAAGTGGTCAGCAGTAGTACCATTTTAGGGGCAGGCAGTATTTCTTGGTTTCTGTTTACTCAGCTAGTTCAGTTCAATGATTGCTTAATCTGAAGTTTAGGATTGTGAAGGTTCAAGACAAAGGAAAACTTAAACCTCCCTGAGATGCCAAGTAAAATTGTTAATGGAGAAGGGAGTCCTAAGACTAATGTCTCTAGTAGTGTGTGCGAATGCACGAAATTTGAAAAGCTTGGCCAAGAGAACAAGCTGAGGAATTTCTGTTTTGATTTCATAATGGTAAGGAAAAAAAAAGTCTCTGCTGAGGGCATTTCATGTTGGAAAGACCAATGAAAAAATTTTAATCTTCTTCTAACAATTACTCTTACACATTTTGCGATATCTGTGTTCTAAAATATAGGACACAATGTCTGAAAGGAAGTTTTATCAACAGAATTGTTTAAAAATAAATTAGTTTTTAATGTAGAATGACTTCTATAAATTAATTTCCTAGTGTATTCAACATGTTAAAGAAGTTTTAATACATTTAATTTTGAAGTGATGTTCATGTGCAATTTAGTGTATTCCAATTTCCATCTACACGCAAGGAGAGATACCAAAATTCCAGAGACATAATCTATTAATAGTCATTGTTTCAATCTAATTAAAATGTATAATACAGGCATTTGAATAAATACATGAAATACCATATACACAGACTTTAATAAATGTTGAGATATTATATTCTCGTTTAGCAAAATGAGATACATTGGTAAGAATTAATCTTTTGGAAAACTAAATCACATTTAAGAATTTGAAACTACAAATACAGTATAAGGTCAAGATTATTTTTTTATTATTATTTCCAAGTCAGTGTTTCTTGTTTCACTCTTCAAATGATGATAAAAATGGGTGTCTTAAAAAATGTGTAGTTTTTGAGAGATGTCTTAAAATACAGTTTACTCTTGCTTCTAGTAGCATTTTTTCTCTGTGATTTTCAATTTTCAATTTCAATTTTTTCAATTTTCTCAATTTACTGAATTTTACTCTTACAATTGCCTGAGGAAAATGGATTCTTCAAGCTGGCAGTGTTTGTGTTTATTTGAATCAACATCTAATGGACTGAGTAAGATCTGGTTCTGATTTTTATGCAAAAAATTGAGGGTGGCATTTAAAAATTATTTCTTAAATAAGTGATTCTATTACAGTTATTGTGAAAATTGTACTGCAGTCTGAAAAATGGCTAAGAATTTCTGAGACTCATGGTGGAGTTGAAGGTATATAAATGCAAACGTAGATATAAAATGCACACAATTTCATTTTTTTTTTAAATTTAAAAACTGCACCGGACTTTTTTACATGGTGGATGAGAGAAGTCTGAATGTTGGTGTTACCTCATAGGTTTATTTTATGGAAATTTTCGGTATGACATAGGTTTGAGATATGCAGATGCCCAAAATTTCGGTTTTTTTTTTTTTTTTGGTATGGGAGAACACTGACCAGTTATTTCCAGTGCAGTGAATAGAGTTGCTTTATGCTGGGTTTTTGCCTCTTGTATTTACGACAATGAGAACTTGGGCTGCAAGGCGTGCACTGTCTGTGGCTCACCTGCTCCCTTGCAGAGGGTTTCGGCCTGGTGGTCCATGGTTGCGGGCAGTTGCCCATGGAAGGGTTGTCTGGTTTGGGTTGTCCAGGCTGTGTCTGACCAGGGGCTGTCCTCTAATGTGTTTTAATGCTTGGGGTGCAAGGTGAGAAACTTGCTGTGATTTGCACTTGAAGTTTGAGCTGGAGCTCGGGTTAGAAAAATCTGATAGAGTGGATATTGAAAAAAATCAGATAAGTTTTCTAAGGTGTTTGTTGCATTTTTTTCTTTAACATCTTTTTTACTGGAATTGTTTTTCGTGTTTTGTGTGGTGGTGCAGCAAGTGGCTGCTGGCTCCCTGGGGCTGGCATTTGTGGAGCAGTGGGGGCTCTCTGGGGATAGCATGGCTGGATCCTACAGCCAGAGTCTGTCCCGCTGCCCCAGCCAGGGCATGGGGCAGCCGAGGGCACCAGGACAGCCCCAGCATGGGCATCTCCGGTGGGGCCCATGCCCGGGCTGGCAGGGTCTGGCTCCGCTGGGGGGTGAATGGGGTCCTGGACCCCAGGCAGGGCAGGGAGAGCCCTGGGGTGGTGGGCAGGGACAGTCAGCACTGGTGACACTCTCAGCATGACTCGTTATTGGCAATGCGCTGACGCTTTCACTGACTTTCAGTATTGTAGGAATCTTTGAAAGACAAATGTGTACGTAAAACTTGTATGCACTTATGAAAAGGCTTAGAAGGACCTATTAAAATAGGAAAGTGTAGAGAAATCAACAGTACTACAATACTTTAAAACCAAATAAAGCTTTTTTATTTTACAGTTACAATGTTGTGACTCTTGCCTGTGGCTGAATATAGTTCTCTAGAAGCTGAGACTTTAGGTGGTTTTAATTGCTCCTAGGAGTATCGTTAACGTTTTGTGAAATTGAAATCAGCATATACTGTAGGCAAATACATTGTTGGTGCTTTTCATGTATCTAATGAGGGCTATATCTTATTGAACTTCTTTAATGTAACTTTCATATTCAGGAAATGCATAAAGTACAAAAGCCACCAGATTATTTTTAAATGGTTAAATGATTTATTAGGAGTTTATAACAAAAACTTGGAAACCACAAAATTTCAGTATAAAATGTCAAGCACTTTCTATTTCAACCATACTTCTGCTGAATTGGCGGCACAAAATTGGTCTCTACCTCCTTTTTTTCCTCCTGTTAGAAATGCAGCCCCTCCAAGAATGCAACTATTTTCAGATCTTATGCTTAATCCAGTTTGGAAGCTCGGTCCCTTTCCTGCTGTAAATTTAGGCACTACAGCAGAGCCAAGGAGGAGTCCACATTGGCTCTTGCTATTTTTGTATAAACAAAACACATCTTGCTGGGGATGTTTGAGACACAACCTGTTTGAAAACTCTATTGTTAAGACAGGTGACGTGCGCCTGGAAAATTTAGTGGCGTTCAGAGGTTTCAGGCTGTAGTTTTACAACAGTTTTAATCTATCCAAACTGGTAGGGACTGAGTTTTGATCTCTCTCTGGCCTCTCTGACAGTGTGTGTGCAATTCTTACATGAGCTACTCTAGCACATTAAACCAACAGAAAGTTACCCACTCTCTTGGATTTGGCTGGGTTTCTGCTGTTTTAAGGAACTGAAGCAGCAACACTTGGGGTATCAAACAAAGTCGAGGGGAGGTGTGAGGGGAGAAATGTTATCATTCTAGTGCCAGGTGCACGTGCACAGATTTAGGCTTAGTCCATAATGGAACCATATCCCTGGTAAAGTTCAATCCAAGCTGCCTTCCCTATTTCACACTTCAGTAGATCATAGAACTTTGGCTCATTTTTTCTGCTAGTGATGAAAATCTGTGGTTTCTAACTCCATGGCTTCAATAGTCCTGTTTTAAATAATGGAAGTTTTGTGAACCTGGAACATGCAGTGTGCACAGACCCTCATGAGGAAACAAAGGAAACACTTGCATGAGTCCAGATGAGGTGGGTGTACAACTGAATATTCTGTGTGGAAGAAATGATGCTTTGCCTTCCTATTTGGGCCCATAGAGAAGAGTATTACCGTTAGTCAAGGGAGCATTTCCGTACCTCAGGCAGTAGAAATTAAAAGGCTGTATGAAACAGCTGAAGAGACAGAGGTTTAGTCCCAACTCCTTTTATATATGCTGTTCATAACAGCTCTCCATGTGTGCTATATATCTGTTCATATAGATCCAGAAATAATATCTGGACGTTACCCAGTGTATTAGACAGAAACCATCTAGTACTCATCATCATCTTCCAGGTCTTCTCCTGCCGTTGCAGCTTCCAGTGCAGCCAGAGCTGCTGCAACTTCTGCGTCTTCCTCCTCAGTTCCTCCGTTGACATCTTTATGGTTGGTGTGTATGGGTGCCTGTGTGACCTTGGTAACAGCCGCTGCAGTGATACCACCAGCAAGGCTCTCACTCAAACTTGCAGAGTCAGTTTTAAAAGGTTCAATACTGCTCTCTTTCTCCAGCAAAGGTGGGGTTACAAAAAGTTCCTGGTCCTGTCTTGCTGAAGCACTAGTGTTTTGGTCTGAATGTGCACAATTGACTGAAAAGCTGTCTTTTTCAATATAGTTCCCAGTTTGATTGCCATTTTGGGGATAATCAACATCTGGCAGTCTTACGGCATTGTTTTCTGTGTCCAATATTGAGTTTCCTTTGAGGAAGATGCTGTTTTCTGCAGACTGGGAGTCTGGAATACTGTTAGGCACATTGCTGGCTGCCTTACTCTGACTGCCTGTCTCTAGGTCAAGTTCTTGTCCCGACCTGTTTGATTTGGTGTAAAAGTCTCTATTGCTGGCTGAAGAAGCCTCTGACTGGCTGGAGGTTCCCTTTTCACTGATTTCTTTCACTGGGGTTGTGTTGAGGTTGAGCATGGAGTGCTCAGCACAGGAGTTGCCACCATTGACTGCAACATCAAGCTTTGCAGCACGCTTCACGAGGCCATCCTCTTGAGAATCGTCTCTGTGATTCCAGAGAGTTTCTGTTGTACTGTTTACTGGATTTTTATTTTCTATTTTGTTTACCTCATCCTTCTGGAGTTCATTTTTGGGTTCTTCATTTTCACTATTCTCTTTCAATTTGGATTTATTGCTGCCTTGTTCATTGTATTTATAGTTGTTTACTTCATGAACGCATCCAGATGGTTGTACTTCTTCTGGATCAAAAATATAGCTAGAGTAAGGAAAATTTGCAAAGGAAATGTTACTTATGGTGTTAATCAATATAATTAGTAAAAAAGATTAAGCTTCATTTTTAAGCTGAAGGTCTTGAGGAACGAGTGTCACTGAACTTTACCTTAGGTCCTGAGAATGAATTAAACCAAATGGAAATGCTGGACTATGCTGTCGGCTGCTGTCTCCTGGGACTGATCATAACTAACCCCTGTAGTGAGATTCACCAGGAGCATAAGGAGGATGTTGGAGAACTGTATGCTGGTTGTTGCTTGTTTCCAGCCTTATTTTTTATTTTCTCTAGGGAGCCACTGAGTAGTCATCACGTGGAGTGTTAATTAATATGTCCTCATGTAGTTGCTAAAATATCTCCCATTTTTTCCTGGTATTCTTCTTTCAAGTCTTTTGTCCTTTTCTCTCTCTCTCTTTTTTTTTTTTTTGTCTTTTTTTTCCCCCTCTTGATTTATTTTCTTTTTGCTCTCTAATTTCCTTGACTTATCTCTTCCAGGGCCTCCCTCTTTTCTTTATCTTCCTTTTTTCTCTCATATCACCATTTTCCCCCACTTCCTTACCTGTTCTACAGAAGTGGCCAAGGGAAGGATTAGGGAAGCCCCTCAAGTGGGGCTGAAATGTGCTGTTTATAAAACTAGCTAGTCCTCTTCTCTAGGGAGACTTTTAATATGGCAATTCTTCCCCCAGCTAACTCCATTTAACAGCTAGGAACTAAAGTTCATTTTCATTGCTTGGGAGAGAGGGAGGATCTGATAAAGTGTGTTCTCCTTGTTCTGCTGAATTGAGGGAAGCTCATGCTACCTAAATGAGAAAAAACTTTACTAAAGAAGAGTCTTCAATGCAACACAATTCCTTTTGTGGGATAGGAATTATAGAAGTGGACCTTAATTACAGTAAATCAAAAGGACTTTTATAGGAAATCTGTATGCTTATGCTTAAAGATGCTGTAAACTTTGAGAAAACTCCAACCTTTTACAGTGGCTAATTAAAGCTACAGGTGTAGGGGAGCACAGACACATGGTTTAATGCTTTTCTTTTATTCCGTCTAAGCAGCTCTTGTTCTATTGTACCTTTGTATCATTTTGCAGCACCTGCACCCCATCTGGATTTTCCTTAATCTGAAAAGAGAGAAAGGGAAGGCAAGGGAGAGACAGAGTGAGTGAAGCATTATGAAATTAATATATGAGCAATTGCATTGAAAATGATGCTCATTTTTAGAAGGGTTTTGTTAGCTAAAAAGAAAGATGTCTACATAAGAATGATGGAGTACTGTTCAAGGTCTTTCTCCAATTAAAGACCATTGGCAATGGTCTTTAAATGGGGAAAAACCTGGGGAAGAATTTAACAATTGTTATATAGTGATGTTCCCTCAGAATAGTTTCCTAAGCAATTTTATGGTTTGGAGAATTCTAAGTCAGTGTATTGGGTGTGGGTTGTTGGTTTGTCATTTGGTTGGGCTTTTTTTTCCTTTTTTTTTTCCCCCACTCGGCACCTATTGGTGAAATTCTCTATCATGAATTTGCCTAGCTGTTTTTTGGAACAGTAAACTGCTAGCATCTACCACATCCTTTACTCAGTACTTTCACAGACTGGCCTTGCCTGTGGAGAGAATCACCTGCTTTTGTTTGACTTGAACCTGTTTTTAACTAGTAGTATTTGGTGCCTTGTAGTTCTTGTATTAGAAGAGGTAGTGACCATCATGTCCAATTGCCACTATAGTAGAGGTCCTGTGCTGTCCCTTCAGTGCTCATCTATTTAAATGTTACCTACACTGACATTGTTTCGTGCCTATGAACTGTCCTTGTGGTGTTCTCTGAGTCTTTTTGCATTTTAACATCCTATCCAAATGAAGTGTGGAACTACAAATGCAGAGTTCTCAAGGTGTTTGAAACCTGAAAGAAGCAGATTTATTCTTTCCTAATATCTTCTTGTCTCCATTCACTTGACCCTGTGACAGCTACTGAGCACTGAGGTGACATTTTTGTGGAACTCTCTTAGTGAGACAAATTCCCGGGATGGGCATTTTATTATAGGCAGTATGTTGCACCTCTGTTTTGCTACAGTAAAATTCCAGAGTTTGACTAAAACTAGCAGGCTGTCTGTGTTTTGCTACACCATTGCCTGACCCAGTAAGATGCTAAGAACTATTTATTATACGGTTCTTATGCCAAAGTCTTTTATTGTGAGAAGAAATGGTTTGCTAATTTGGACCCTTGAGAACTTTCCTGTTCTGAACTTAAACTGAGGTCCCAGATCTGAATATCCCAACCCTCTAAAACCCCCAATATTTTTTATGGGTGGTGGCTATCCTATTTCAAGTTAATAAGTCAGGGCAGGTTATTTAATATATTTTGTCCATTGTTTTTCAGGCTCTTTCTTTTTCTCTTGAGATGATCTACAACCTCGCATACTTTTGCCAGTGCCTAAGGAGAGCAGCTTACTTCCCATAAAACAGAAATTGATGAAGCAAAGTCAGGGTATTTTCTGGAGTAATTTATTTACAAAACATCCAAGGAAAGTAGTATTGATTTATTCTTCTCAGGCATGGCCTGAACTGCACACTGGCAATTATGCTAGTAGAAATGTAAATCAAAACAGTTTCCCTCTAAAATCTGAGTACCTCTGGTGCTAGCACTGAGCTATATACCTGACATCAGACTTCTCATTCTTGGAGCCTCTAAGGGCCTACAGTCATTCACCAGCTGGTTTTAGCCTACAGTATAGCTGCTCATACCTATGCTTTCTGTCTTTGTGTGCACAAGAACTGTTCTGGAGCAGAAATTTCTATCAGGAGTAGCCAGCTTGATGCAGCTGAGTGCTTGTTGGAATGGCTTTTAAGCCAGCTGCTTTGCTTCCTTTCTCTTGGTGCTGCTTCTCTCCCTGAAGTGCAGTCTCCCACCTCTCTGCTGATTGTGTACTGTGTGTTCTCACCTCACATACCTCAGCAACATCACAGCAGGAATTCTGATACGTGGTTTTTCATCTGAAGAGGATTGCCCACTGAAATACCCACACAGCCTTTGGCTTGGCTTTAAAGTTTATAGAGTTGGTGAATCCAGTTCTGATTTGTATGTAGACCAGCTCTGACAACACATGTTGCTTCTAGCTGAGAGTGGGCACTTCAAGTCAGGGTGCTTCTGCTTAGAGTTTTATCTGACAGATTTCCTACTCAGGGATGTTATTTACAAATTTTGTGATTTTTTTAAAAGCAAAAAATATTACTCATCGGTTTTAAGCATTGGGAAGTTCTAATTGCTGGCCTTTATTCTGTTGTAAAGACATTTGTTATTGTCATAGAAGGCAATTATAAATTGAAATTACTGTTGTAGATTCCACAGAAAGCACTTGCCTGTTTTTTGGTGTTTCTTTTTTTTTTCTTTTTTATTACAGCTGCTGTTGGAATTATCTCTGCAGCTACTGCATTAAGCTTTTTCCACTGATTAGTTACAACTGGATCTGTCCTCTGGCATGAATAAACTATTATATATGGAAAACAGTGTATGTTGTATTATCTTATGAATTATTTCACGTCCCTGAAATAGGAATTTAGTTTTACAATGTCACTGTCTGAACACTGGCTTTTTTTCCCGCTTGCCCTTTCCTTCAATTTATAATAATCTTTCAAGTCAAGCGGGAAAATAATTCTGGGGAACAAATTGCTTTTATAGCATGAAAAAGCATGCTTTAATCCTGCTTATCTCGTTTTAGGTACTGAGCTCTAAAGACTTGTGTATTGTGTGATGTTCACAGTTGCATTAATGGATAAATGGTACTAATAAGCTGCTGTCTGGAGCAGTTTGAATCAAGCAAATGCTACAGACTTGAAACAAAAGAGCGTTAGAAACTTCAAGCAATGGGTGATGATACCGATACTGAATTTTGAAACATTGCATCCTTATCAAATGTTTATTCTCAGATATGCCGTGCTGCTAAATTGATTAGATAATTTCAGCAAAACATGACATGATGTTGAATTCTCTCTCGTAGAACACTGGGGGCTATTCCCCCTCCCGAAAAAAGGCTGCCAGTCTAAAATGGCAGTAAAATCCTTGGCCTTAACATTCAGGTTCTCAGAATTCAGATCAAACTGCCATTAATCCTAGATACTATTCTTTCCCGACCATGAAATTTCTGAAGGCCTGTAAATGTCTGTCACTAGTTATTATGCGGTTAATTAATCCTGAACTCTAGTGCATCAACTGGCATTAAACCTCTGCAAAAATGTGAAGTAGAGATTTTTTTAAAGTTTTTTTATATATGGACTGGGACACTTGGGGCATTTGCAGGAATGAGACCGAGCTGTTAAGGTGAAAGGAATGAAGGAGGCCTAGAATTAAACTTTTTTACTCTCTCAAATGTTGAACTTGAATTTTTTAGCTTTTAGTAGCCACTGAATCTCCTAAAGTGTGTCTCTGAGGATGAGCTTGTACCGGTTTCTACAAAATAATCAGACTCTTGCAGTATGGCAGTGTAGAATAGCCTTGTGGTTTGCATATTAAGTATCAGTGCTTGTTTCATTTAAAGTTATGATTCTTTTCTTCAGTGAAAGAAATGGAAGAGGTCCAGCTTTGTGTGTTTACCCCAGTCACCCAGCAGACCATTAGTTAACCGTGTCAAAAGGTAGTCTAGGTATAATGTGCTTGCAATGTATTAAATAAGTGTTCACAGAGAGACCAGGAGGACCTGATGTTACGAAAGACTGACTTGCTTCCTTTAAAGCAATATGATACAGAAGAGCAACTTTTTTTTTAAAAGTTGGAAAAAATAGCGCAGCGAAAGGAGGTAGTAATTAGTCTCAGTTTGAGGAGAGCAGGACACAAATCCCATCAGTAAAACAAATGCTGATAAAGGGGAGGTTGTTAAATACATTTATGGTGGCACCTGCTAAGAGAAGGAAGTGGGACTTCCCTTTAAAGTGTGAGATCTTGGTGAAGATAACAAGAGTAATCCAAACACACAACCTTGCAATTCAAGCCACAGTGTGCTTCGAGAGAAGTCTGCTTTTCTTTATCAGATTTGAGAAACACAAGGTATCTGACTTTAAATTATGTAATAACATAGCTCATATTGTCTATTTAAACTGTGGCTGTATTATGAGTAAACAAAAGACAAACAAGAGATGATGTCATGAAAAGGGAAGAAGAAATATTTTCAAGTCATAAAAATGGTTTGGCACCTTTCTCAATATTCTTAGAAGTTTACATGGAAACAGAAAAGGTCAGTCTTATTTTTGTTCATGGTATGTTTTTTTCTTCTGTCTTGATTTTTATTCTAAAATTAGTTTTAGACACCTCCAGAAGCAGAGGCAGAAAGCTGAGTGGGACCATATTAAAATAGCTTCTCTAGCAGATCTCAAACAGATAAACTCTGACTTTCAATCATTATTTTTAATCTAGTCTTTTTTTTTTTTTTAGTTTGTTTGGAGTTTTCATCCCACACACCCTGATGCTTCTGTTATTTGGCTTTTTACTCTCCTCCATCTTTTCCCACTCTAGATTACCTTAGCAAGTAAGGAGCTTTTTCCTATATGGGTATTATCTGGGCTGATGAGCCTGAATGATGTATATCCCAGGGGCCTGAGGCATCTCTTTCTGATGACTTTTTCCAGTAGAGGCATCTTTCAGACTTGATCCTGCCGGTGTCTTCTCCATCAGTTTGCCGTGTTTTGCACTCCTCAGTGAAACTTATCCTTTCTGAAGATACTGCCCTGAGCTACCAGTCTCTTTGCAATGGACAGAAATCCTTGTTCATTAAGTCTGTCTGCCTCACTAGTAACAAAAACACAACTTACTTTGTTGGTATTTTTTTGCTAACAAGGTCTTACATAGATGCCAGATGCTAACCAGCTAGGAGACATATGCACAGAAGCAAACGTGGGAAGAGAAAGTGTTTGCATAGAAATATGTGCAGAGGACATATAGAGAATGTGGAGTGGGAATAACCTTAGAGAGCTCTAGCATTTGACAAGCTTCTCCTAACAGGAGGTGCAGTTTGCCTTCTTTGCTAAGTAGGCAGTCACACCTCTCAGAAGATTTCAGAGACTGTCCTCAGCATGTGCTAGGTCTGACAAAGGGTCAGATGTGCCTAGGCTGGAGGAAGTGCAATGTCCATGCTCATTGCAGGGCAGGTGGATGAGATGACCTTTAAAATCTTTGAACCCAAACCATTTTATGAGTCTATGTGTTACTGAGGCATGGAGGCAGAGGAATAATTGATCTGGATGACAGATAGTATAAAAGAGGCACAGAAAAACTGTAGGAGGAGTGGTAGAGTTGAGAGGAACTATATTTAGAAATTTAGAAAACTAGTAAACATACAGTAGGAAAAACTACCAGCCTGTGCTAGAGGGGGAGAGAGAATAACAGGGAAAACTGTGTAAAGGAAAAAAGACAAGGAACAGAACTTAGCCACACACTGTGCAGGCTAATCACTACTATTGGATGAATATAATCTGTAAGAACTCTCTTACTTAAAATATAGAGAGCACTTCAAATCCTGTGGGTTTTTCCTGACCTTAGTCACTGTTTTGAGGCTGGAAGGGCTCAGAACAGGTGCAGGCTTGGGGAGCAGGGGAACCCAAAACATCCTGGGCTCAGAATTATCTGAACAGCCTGATCTACTTGAAGATGTCCCTGCTTATTGCAGGGGGCATGGGCTAGGTGACCTTTAAGGATCTCTTCCAACTGAAACTATTCTATTATTCTGTCATGGTCTGTGGAGAGCACGGTCTGTGCTCAAATCTTCACTGAGACCAATACTTAGAACTGGACCAAAATCTAATTTCATTTTTCCTGACTGAATCTTAATCTAGGAATTTATTTTAAATGTGCTTCAGGGAATAACTCAATTGAGATATATAATTTAAAATAAATGAACTAAACTGAGGAAATATTGTAATATGATCCCTTATAGGAAGCAGATCTCATCTCATGGGCTATTTTAGTCTGTCTAGTTTTTGCTAGCTGAATTGACTTCAGTCTTTTTGTTCACACTTTCTTAAAATGCGGCACTGAGGTGTTGTTCCTGTGCTTCAGCCATCTTGCAGTCCAGCCCTAGTGAGATACCTGGCTGTGCCATCCTGCTGACAGAGTATGACCTGCGGATTGACACTGAGTCACTCCGCAGTTCTTGCTATCTGTGCTGCTCTGCTAGAAAAGAAAACTGTGCAAGTGCTTTTTCTGCTGCAGCTAACTCTCCTGTTTTGAGGGAGGCAGGCTCTATATTTGGGAATAAGGAGTGTCAGTATCTGACAGAAAGAGCCTTATGCTATCCAGCCAGCACAAGGTTATTGCCAAGGTTATTGTTGATTGTCCTATTTTTCTTTATTTTACAGCGCTAAGGAGCTGCACAGGTCTACCAGGCACTTTTATTCTCCACTGAGAATATTATTTGCCCACTGAACAGCTTGCATACATTTCTAGTACAGCTAAATGTGAAGACAGAAGCTGACACATAGAGACTCATCAAAAACTCGTGTAAAACTTCTTGAGCCGCAGCCTAACTATGGTGCTGACTTATGGCTGTCAGTTTTGGATGTTTGGCTCCCATTGCCACCCTCTGCTTGTTCCCGTTCAAATTGAACCCCATGTTCTTTACAGATAAAGATGATCGTTGCTTGGATGCAAGTAATCCTTACACTGTCATCAGTTGTTAAGACTGATAAGTATTTTTTTCAGGTGATTTGTTCCCTTTCTCCCTGGCCAGGCTGAGTCAAGCCCCTGGACTGTACATTGTTCAAGGTGGCCTGATTCTTTGTGTTTTCATGACTAAGCTGTCAAACTTCTGGGTGATACGACACATGGACACTGTGTACAGACAATGGCTCTTTATTTCAGTGAGGGAAGAATTTGATGTATTCTGTGTGCTATTCAAGACATGAAAGCCACTGTTGGTTTTGTGCATGGGATTTAGTGATATAATTTAGGCTTCTTCTCAGTAAAGCCGTGAAACTGATTTAGACTTGTATTTTTTTCAAGGGAGAAAAGTGGCTTTAATCAGTCCAATTATCAAAATCTGGAGGGTCTCACTGATCAGAAGCATGTGTTGCTTGTTATCTGGAAACTTAAAGAACTCTCATAGGTATGGCCTCATAAATTTGGATGCTTTCTATTCTGACATAGAATAGTTTTTTCATTACCGAGGAAGTAGGTCTGATATCACAAAATGTTTTTTCTTCATCAAGGTAATACATAGCAAGATAACTGAATCCTTAAATGACAAAGGTATGTGAGCAGTCATAGCAAGGGGCAAAGCAAACCAAGTGACACTTAAACAGAATTGTTTCTAATTAGCAGAGTCCCACACTTTCCGAGAGATTAAAAAGCAAAGCGATTTAAAGATTCAGAGGGTTGGAGGACCTCTCCTCTGAAGACATGCTATGAAAGCTGGAATTGTTCAGCCTGGAGAAGAGAAGGCTCTGGGGAGACCTCGGTGTGGCCTTCCAGTACTTAAAGGGGGCTTATAAGAGTGAAGGAGAGTAATTTTTCACATGGGTAGATAGTGATGTGACAAGGCAGAATGGTTTTACACTGAAAGAGGAGAAATTTAGATGAGAGGCTGGGAAGAAATTCTTTACCCAGAGGGTAGTGAGGCACTGGAACAGGTTGCCCAGAGAAGCTGTGGATGCCCCATTCCTCAAAGTGTTCAAGGCCAGGTTGGATGGAGTCCTGAGCAACCTGATCTAGTGGGTGGCATCCCTGCCCATGGCAGGGAGATTTGAACTAGATAGTCTTTAAGGTCCCTTCCAAACCAAGCCTTTCTATGATTCTATGAATATCAAATCCCCAAATAAATACTATACTTACCTGATGAACCATCAGTATGGCATCAGCTAATCACCAAAGTATGGCCTACTCACCAAATAACCAGTGAGAGTATGCTATCATGATTTTAACCTTTATTTGTGTTGTGTCATCTGAAGAGGTATGCATGAGGTTTATCCAGGAAATTTGCAATAGCAATAGTTGACAAAAATGTGCAGTTACTATGATATTTCCTGTTCCAGGATCACAACAGTAGCAGTCAACACTAATTGCCATGTACATGAAATAGTACTATAATAGAATAAATTGTGTATTATACCTTTGGAATGTTCATAACAGCATTCAAGCTAGAGTGCAGTCTCCTAGCTGAGAGGTGTGTCTACTGTGCAGGGGTCAGTTATGCCCTCTGATTGTGGGTGCATGCTGTGACATTTCTCAGCACAGGGGAAGAGCATCCCGCCAGGGATTTCTCAGCATAGGGGAAAAGCATCCCGCCCTATGTCGGGCCATGATCTGATGAGAAGCTACTTTGGCAGTCGAGATGGTCAGAGTAATGGAAATATCTGCCTGCATTTGTTTTCTCAAAATGCAGAGAAAAGGTCAGATTTAGTCTGCTCTGCTTATACTAGAAAAAATATGTGCTGATTATCTTACATATGTGTAGTTGTACTGCAGTATAGTTGGCAATGGCAATACCTGCTAATTGTTATGTGCCACTGTAAATCAGCTGGAATGGGGAGCGTCTGGATTGATGCAAATGCAACATTAGAAACTGCTCCACTATTTTACAGCTGCTCTCTTCTCATGCCTCCAGGCATCTAGCTGTGTTTTTATCAAATCCTGATGGGTTTTCGGCTCCCACATTGCCCCTTCATATTCTTGCTTTTTCATGCAGCTGTTTTGCACCAAACTAAGAGGCAGCAGTGGGCAGGTCTCAAGGCAGGGAAGTTTGGGAAGTTCTGCTTGAGCACACCTGCACTTGTTTTTCATGGGTGTGTTGGCAGAAAGGAAAGGTAATGAAAAGTAGATACTATCAGTTTTATGAAAGGTGTTCTATTTTGATTTGTAACTGTTGGTCATTGCCTAGGCTGATAATAATACGCATAGCTATGTTAAGGCATGCCAGGCTCCTCCTTAAAATGTCCTTCTTTTCAAACCAGTAAGGTCAGCCAGATCTTTTATTTACTCCTGGTGGCTTCCTGACAGTATTAGTCACCATATGAAGTGCCATGTTTTATTCTCATCATAGATTCTTATTTCTACCTTGACAGTTTCAGGGTTTCTTTGTGTTGTTGTTGTTTTTGTTTTGTTTTTATTTAGTTTGTTTTTTCTTTGTTTTGCTTTGGTTTTAAGAAGCCATTCTTGTACTATTTCATTCACTGACTGCTATCTCTGGTAGCTGTCAATTGTTTTATAAACACTTGAGAGAGTAAGGCCAGCTCACATGAAGGTGGACCTTTTTGTGAGGCATTATTGCTGCAGCAGAGTGCCCTAGCACTCTTATGCCTAGAGGCATAAGGGCTACAACTTGAAGGTGATCTGAACACATAATTTTTTTCCTGTTATGCTCTTTGCAATTGATTTTAAATATTTATAAGATACTTAAAAGGAAATGCATTCTCTCTGACTAGTTCCTCATCATTCACAGCACTAGGTTACAGATCATTTCCCTATCCCCATTATTTACCATACAAAATGATTGTTTTATTTTTAAAGAGTAAAAGGAAGAGTAGGAAAAATAATTTGCCAGTTTGCATAAAGGAAACCCAAATATAGCTGGTAGCATAAAACCATTCATTTCCTCTTCAACTAATCTTGTTTTCTACATTTGGTCTTACCAAACTTACATCATTATCTGGTGTTTAAATTACTGAAGTTTATGCTTCCTGTCCTTTAAAACTGTTAATCCCATGAAATATAATAGCTTGTTTAATAGCAGGGCCTAAAACCCTGAGTCCTGTTTAGTCTCATGTTGTAGAGAGGCAAACATAGAAATGTGCTCCTTCCCAAGGGATTCATAGTTTAAATGTGCGACCAGGCAAAAACTGGGGAAGCAGATGGTCACGTACATGTGAAAGAAGCAATCAGCAGAGAAACTATGTTTGAGTCAGTAACTGTGTTAGGCCTGCGTGGGGATCTGTGTTTGACAACACAAGTGGAGCCTCAAACTAGTTACAGGCAATTTTTATGTAACAGAGCGACTGTACCTGAAATGTCATTTGTCTTGAGAGGTTAAAGTGTCTCTATGTGATCTTGTGCAACTGCGCACTTTGGAGGATGGATTCTTGGGTTCCAGCCCTTCACCTGAAAATCCTTGGCTGTATCCAATGTCTTTTAAAAACATTTAACATAGAAACAGCTCTAGAATCTGGTCTTGAGATGGTGCTGCCATGGGTCCATAATTCACAAGTTCTCTTGCTTATGCTTTGCTCCTTTCCCAGTGGCAGGCTTGAGCAGCCTGCTTCAGACTGTGCCATCAAGGATGTGATTTTGATAGCTGTGAGATGTGGCTTAGAGACTGAGGGTCAAACTGAGCTGGAGATCCTAATTTATGATGGAATTCTCTAACTCTTTGAGTACTGTGTAAAATAATCACTGCTTCCTCTGTGGTTTTGACTGGGAGTTGATGCGGGTGTTGTCTTCTGGCCTAGAAGTCACTTTTTTCTTAGATTTCCATTTATAGAATCAGCTGATGAGTATAACCCTGCTTAAATATAGAAGTATTTTCTAGATGTGGATTGTTTCTCGACTGAATATATAGATGAAGGCTATTTTTTTAGCCTCCTGGAATAATTCCATTTTTATTGTATCAGTTTTATGGATGCTGGTATCAATGAGAAATCCTACCTGAGACATTAGGAAAATGAAAATGTCAGACAGTGAGCATGAAAACTACAGCATACTGCCATAGGATTTACTCTGTGAGAAAAACTTGACAAGCCAGAATGCTTCCTAAGTATATTCTGAGGTCATTTATTCTGTTCAGCTTGGAGCAGACTGAAGGGAGACCTTATTGCAGTCTACAATGTCCTTGTGAGGGGAAGAAGAGGGGCAGACACTGATCTTTCCTCTGTGGTGACCAGTGACAGGACCTGAGGAAATGGCCTGAAGTTGTGTCAGGGGAGGTTTAGGTTGGATGTCAGGAAAATGTTCTTTCTCCAGAGGGTGGCTGGGCACTGGAACAGGCTGCCCAAGGAAGTGGTCACGGCACCAAGCCTGACAGAGTTCCAGAAGCGTTTGGACGACACTTTGCGACACATGGTGTGACTCTTGGGGATGGTGCTGTGCGGGGTCAGGAGTTGGACTCGATGATCCTTGTGGGCCCCTTCCTACTCAGCTTAATCTGTGATTCTGTGGTTGTGCCATGTACGTTGTCACACAGTGCCACTCACTTGCAGCATAGCAGAACTCTGTACGCTGAGATCAAGCTCTTTGTTGCTCCATCTGCTGGAAGCTGCTGCCTTTTGTATTTGCCTGTGAGTTCTGTGCAAAAATAATTTATTGGCCTTCTGCAGAAATTTGGGGCCAAAGATAACAGAACCTTTAAAATACGCTGTTGAAAGACTTTGAATCTTTAGGTAATCTTGGCGAACAGAAGAAGATGGAAAAGGAGCGAGAGGTGGAGATCTCATATGTTTTAGATATTGTGAAATTCTTGTAAGTTAAAATAAGAAAATAAAACTTAGGAAATTAGCAATGAAGTCTAAGCACCTTAACTCCTGTAATTCTGTCAGTCTAGCTTATTGAAAACTCTTGGTTGCACATCAGTTCTATGGAAAGGCTCCGTGCTTTTTTGTTTGATTGTTTGTTTTCTGCCCTGTTGAGTCTTTGGAAGTGGGCATGAAGACGCTGCAGGAGTTTAGCAGGCCTTTATCCTTTAAGTATACCATCCATTTTTACTTCAGGGAGCAATATTCTGAAAATAGACTTGGATGTCTATGGAGATTGCTTCAAATATAGGATTGGAATGTTTTGTGTATATGCCTTTGGGCAGGATTTAGGCCAGGCAGGATATGTGATCTCAGCTCTGGTATTCAACTGTAGCTTAGTGTGCTCAAAAATCATCTTGCCCTGAATATTTCAGATGCTTCTGATTTTTTTATATCATACAAAATATTGCTAGTGGCAGGTATTGTGGTTGTACTGTTGTACTGCTCAGAATGTCAGCCTCTCTTAATACCAAGAAAATTGGATAAAGCCATAAGCAGTTAGAATGAGTCAATGATTCTCTTTTGTAAAAACAAAAGTAAAAAAACCCAACCCAGCAAAAACTATCCCCTTGCCCCCCACAAAAAAGAAACCAACACCCAAAATACCCAAACAAAAACCAAAAAACCCCCCAAAATCCAACACATTGACCAAAGAGATTTCTTAAAATTGACAGGATATTGTGCTTTTGTGTGTGACCATTTAATGGCATAACCTGCAGCTTTTTGTAAGAAAAATTTTAGAAGTCAGTGTGCTCTCCCTCTCAAACCAAATTAATCCTTATATTTTCCAATTAGTTCTCTTTTCCCAAATCCCCCTCTTTCCTCTGCTTGCCTTACATTCTTCTTGTTCTTCCCATACCATTTGCCTGCATTTTCCCATTTTCTCTCGCCATTTTTCACCTGTGTTAACTCTCAGATTTATTCAGTTTTGTATTCCTGTATTTCTTCTGTACAGTGTCTTATTTCTAAACTTCAGAGCGGAAACTGGCAAGCTTTTATTTGCTACATCGGGAAACTTATGGGTTGGAAAGAAACACACTTCTGTTCTGTCACTAGTGCTTGTAGCAGCTGAGTGTTGTCATTACAAAATATTGTGGAGAACTGCAGAGAGAGATGGTTTATGTTGTGGAATCCTGAATTTACAAGAGTGAATGGCCAGTAAGTTTTAAACCTACACAAGGAGAAAAAAAAAATAATCCTACCTTTCCGATTGTACTCCATCGACTGCTTGAAAGATTTGTTTTAAATGTCTTGGTCCTGCAAGAGTAAAACACTTTGCAAGTGGTTTCTTCACGTGCACACATAAGTAAGAAGGATACTCTGAGGCATTGACTGTCTACTGCAAACAATGTGGAAATACAACAACCTCCTCTTGGTACAATTGTGAATTTTAAATTTAGACAGTGATCAAATAAATCACTTGAGTACTATGCTCATCCCCTTGAGCTGAACTGGAATGCTAACCTGCTTAAAGTGAGCATAAGCTTTGCTACAGTGGATTAGGACTCATGTGAAGTGTTTAAACAACAACAGTAAAATTAGAAAACTTTCAAATATGCAGTATTATGGGACTTTTTTTTTCCTTTGTGTTTTCTTTTTCTTTTTTCTTTTTCTTTCCATGAGCCAGGATATTTATAGTATCTGTTAAAACTTTATTGTGTGCTTGTCAGAACTTCACCCTTCAGATTTTCACAAACTTTGAAACCTAAGGAATGCCTCTTGCATTGCAATAATATTCTAGATATTGGTAAAGCTGTTGTTCTTTCAGATGTGTGCTCCAGCTAAATGGAAAGCTCAGCAAAATGTTTTGTATTAAGAATTTCTAAAGAGACAAATAAATTAATGAGATAATTGTAGAATTAGAGTGTAACAATACTGTAATGCAGATGCTTTTTCTCCTTTAAAAATACAAATGTTTTCAGTATTTCTTGTAGTGAGCAAAATGTGAGTCATGTGGATTTGTGCATGCATGCAAACCTATAATGACCATTAATCACCAAGTCGAGCTCATTTCTATGAAATGGGCAATGTATTTTGCTGTGGGTTTTAGAAGTTGGGCCATGTGCTCTCATTCTCAGCATCTCTCTGCTTGAGTGATAACTTGAAAGATCTCAGTGTAGCTTACATTACAAACCACAAATCTACACAGAGTTATGCTTGCACCATTCTTGAAACCTGCAAGGCTTTTCTTGTAAGAGAGTGAAGTTTTTGTTGGCCTTGAGATCCCTTTCAGCAGAACACTCCTAGGATCTGAGCCAAGGTAGTTCATTCCTGAATTCAGCATCCAGAGGCAATGGGGCTGGGGAGGGCCAAGACAAGGCAACAAGGACAGTACAAGCAACATGGTCATTGCTGCTGCTCTTTTTGCTATACTCTCATTGCATACATATTCTTTGCAGTTATAATTTTCAGAATTTATGGGTAAACTCTGACAAGTTCTTATAAAATGTCACTATCTAGCTTCCAGTTTGAAAGTACCCCTGGCTGTATAGGTAGTTTCATGGTTGCTGTTTGCCTACAAATTGAAGAGGACAACACTGTATAGTGTCTGACCCACAGGTGATATTTAGAAGACTTTCTATTAAAAGCCTGAAGTATGATTGAAAACCAAATGCAAATTTAAGTGGCCTGGATATCTGATGTGACTCATTGCTAAGGAGAACCTGAGATTCATTCAGCCTCAATTCATTGCGTTGCTCTGTTGCCCTTAGAGCCAGTCACTTGAGTTGTCTTGTATGTCACCATTTCATATCCTTCTCAGAGCTTAATACTTGTGCTTCACCTTGAAGAGTCATAGCCCTATTCAATCTTACTATACTGTTGCAAAGGGTTGAGAATGTTTCTGTGCATCTGTTAAAGGTGTGATCAGTACTTTACGTGAAGTGAATAATAAAGCTTACGAAGAATGAATCATGGTATATTCCTGATTTATGCAACCTTTTACTGGGGTCATTTTATGTCCTTTTTGCATGAAGTCTATTTTTTTTAAATGTAGCTATCATTATTAATTACTAAGAAAATTCCTCCTTCTAATTTTTGTTAGTATCTCTAATAATCTTACTTGCAGTATAATTCTGTCTTGATGTCCTTATTTGTTTTGTGTAAGCCATGGCCTAAACATTTATGCTTACAGTGAAAGTAAAATGAAAAAAAAATCTGTGGTCCGGTTTTGAAAGGATGCAGACTTCATTTAACAAATTCAAAAGAGGTAGCTTGTATAACTAAACTTTCAAGTTTGTTCTTTTCTGCTGTGAATTCCTTTTGTCTAACAAATTCTGGAGTAGCAGGTTAGCTATAGGGTTTTCCTTTAATTTATTATTGAGTTTTGTTTGTTTATTTCGAATCCTCTAGGAAATTCCTATAATTCTGTGAAAATTTTAAATGAAAATGCCAAAAAGGAGAGCTGCTGGGAGTCACAGTTGTTGGTAAGTTGTCAGCTTACTCGTTGTATCATGTCCAGTGATAATGGGTTTGATTGTCAGCTTCTGTCTGATGTGTGTAATTGGCTTTTGACCCAAAAGTAGACTGTGTCTTTTTTTTCTTGAAGGAAAAGGGGAGCCAATAAATTAGTGAAACTCTTTGCCTATAATGTTAAAATGAGTGCTAAAAACTCAGTCTCAGGTGAGGTATATTTAACAGAAAAGTAAGTGGAGAAACCAGCCAGTAGTTAATTTTCTCATTGTCGAATAGGATTAGGTATAAACCATTCTATATTTGTTCTTAAGCTTGAGTTAAAAATATCCTCTTTTTCATTGTATTTGGAAATTTTTCCTCTTCTGCTTGGTGGTGATAGTTTGGAGCATGGCTGCTAGTCCTACAAATTGTATTCAGACATCTTAATTAAATACTCTTTTTACCATCATCTTTGCTTAGCAACATCCTTTTTGAGATATTCTGGGAAACTTAATACTTGTCTGGTGTGTAAAACAGTGTTCCTAAATCAAGGTATGTTGCCATATCCTGCTTGCTTCTTGCTTATGTTTTTATATTACTCTCTTTGAGACAGAAACGTGAAGCCTTATACACCTAGTCACTCCAGCTTATTGCACAACACAATTACCAGTGAGGCTCAGTCTTTGGAACGTGGCTTACCATGCTGGTGTAGATTGTTAAAGTGAATAGTATCTACATGGTTGTCATGGATCCAAGCAGCAAGTAGCTTTCACATTCCAAAATAACCTGGAATTTAAACAAAATCATTAGGCTCTCAGAAGCTCATATTAGCATTTTCTATTTCATTTAGTTGCTGAAAACATGCTATCTCAAAGTCAAAAAACCAAAATCAAAATGAAATGCTCTAAACCTGCTTTTGCATAGACCGTAGGTACGCTTCAAATCCTGGGTGTGTTTCATGCTGAATAAAATTAACCTTCTTGACACAGTTATTTGAGCAGTTATTTCCCTAGTTACCTTCTTGTGCTGCTCTAGAATCTCTCTCTAGGCTTTTAGTTTTAAAAG
This sequence comes from Cnemophilus loriae, assembly GCA_013397755.1. NCBI lineage: Eukaryota > Metazoa > Chordata > Aves > Passeriformes > Corvidae > Cnemophilus > Cnemophilus loriae. The sequence goes on along the minus strand of VZTF01004975.1, from coordinate 723,110 downwards.
TTGTGTTTGTCCTCCACTGGAAGTGTGCATCGGGTGCTGCGTTCTCTTGAGCAGGCTGGACAATTGTCACTCTGATCCACCTATGGTCCTGCTCCATTAGGAGCTCCCACCCTGAAACTTTCAAGCACCACACACAGCCACTCTTTGGATAATGTGTGAAGTCAATGAGCACTTTTCAAAAGAAAAGTCTCCCTCACCCTGAAGATCAAAGAGAACTAACATCTTTTACTCAAACCATACAGGGCTTAACTCTTTCTTTCTGGAAATCATAACTTGGTCTTCCAAGCTGAGCTGAAGATCAGTTGGTTGTAGACACTACTTGTTTTCCTTTGCTGATAAAAAGTGTTAGAATTCTATGCTGTCCCCGAGAGTTTCAGCAAATGCTTAGCTATCAGTGGTGGTTTTAATTGCCCATTTAATTTAAATGCCCTGAGGTCTGCACTCCCCTCATAGTTTCCTTCCCTTCTCTAACAACCTTGGCTCTTGTGCTTTTGTGGTACCATTCAAATATTTTCTCCGCTGCAGAGTCTATTGTCCAATAGCTTTTTTGGGGCTCTTTTTCATAAGTTCAATTCCTCATCATGATTTAATTTTCGGTGGAACAAGCCTCTGATTTCCATGCATTCATTGCGATTGTGCCCGTGTATTTCACTATGATTGTTTACATATGGTTGTATTAATGTGCTCTCACTGCATTTTGATGGTAAAACTTTCATTAACCTTGCTAGGAGTAGATTCAAAGCCTTCAAGATTCTGTTCTAAGTTCAGGAAAGGGAGCAGTTTTGTGAAATCAAAACAATTTGAAAATTCTGAATTGTTTCTATGAATGCTTGGAGTGGAGAAATAATCTTCCAACTGTCAAACTGCACATTTCTCTCTTAGACTCTATAGGGATGAGAAGAAGGAAATGTAGGTAACTATAGTTATCTTGGGTCTTGGTTCACTGAAGGAATTGAGGAGGAAGAGAAATGAATAGTCAGTTTTCTTTACAAAAAGTACGTAGGAATTATAATCATGTTGAGGTTATTTTTTCTATCAAACTTTCTTGAATTCAATTTTATTTATATATCAGTATGTTAGCTCCTGAATTCTGTCATCACATTGCTCCTTGTAAATATCGAACTTGTCACCAAAAATGTGAGGAATGTAAGCAGGTAAGGTGCTATGCAGCAGTTAACATTCAATGAACATTGTTTAAGAATTCTTTGAAATCTGACCAATCTCCCTGATTTGTGAAGCACCTCATCAGTAACTGAAAAGGCATGGGTTGTTTTCTGAATGGTAAAAACAAGCTGACAAAAGGAGAGATCTTGATTCATAGCTGAAAATTTGAAAGAGCTGTTTGAAAGAGCTCTGCAGTCTTGTCAGTTGTACAAGAGTTTTCTGGAGAATTACTATCTTTCTATTAGCTAAGGCACCTTAGGATGGTGTTGTCTGTTCAGTTGATTCTGCAATCCATTATCATGTGCCCATTCATACCTAGATAGAGGTTCTTAGTCATAGCCATCTATTAGTGAGGCTGCTTCGGGTCACTGGCAGAAGGAGTTTTACGTTCTGTTTGCTCCACCACTTTTATAGACCATGCTGGATACTTTTTATTTCTTCCTGGTAACTAGTGATCATGTACTGTTTTAGATGGTAGTATCCTTGTTCCTGGCAGGCTTTCTGCTGCCTGGGCTATGAATCACAACAAAATAAATTTGCCTTATATTTTACAAAGTGTTGCACAGAATCATAAAATAATTGATTGAAAGAGAGATCCAGAGTTCTTCTGGCCCAGCCCTTCACTCTGTCAGTATAGGTCAATATCGGTCTACAGCATGACATGAAACATGTAACACCCAGGTTTAGATCGTTAATGCATGGGAAGCTTTGATCTTTATTGGCCATGCCTGCAGCAGCAGCATATGGCTCTGCTGGGCAGGTAGTGCAATGTCAACATAATCTGTCTATGTTTATATAGTTCTTTATTAGTAAAAATCTTGCAGGGGCCAAGGGTGAAAGTTCAATACCCAAAACTTTCCACTTCTGTAACAGTTTCCTGTTCCTAGCTTGTGTGTTAAATGTCTTCTGATTGCTTACCTCCAGCTTTCAGCCCCAAATGCTAGCAATCTGCCTCCTGTTTAAAGAACCTAGAAGCAGAAATAAACACACTTGTATATAAAATATAAATATAAGAAATAAATATACTTGTATTGCTGTATATTTATATTTGCATATATCATTATGTGCTGTGGCAGTAGAGACATTGATATACCCTCTAGAAGGAAGTGTTTGTGGCAATTGCCATAGGTCTGTTATTAGAGAAATGTTTTTGTTGCTGTAGATTACGCTGCTCTGCAGGTGCCACTTTCTCATTTTAGAGTTTTTGTTGTTAGGACAAGTAAAATAATTACTGGGTAAGAAATGTTTTATGACTGGGACCTCTTACAACTTTATCCTGCAAGTTGCTTGGGCAAGCACAGGGATGTTGAGGTACACAATTTTAGTAGACACTGTTCAGCCAGCGCTGAGAAACCATGACAGTTCTCTGCATGGAACAGGTCTTTTTCTTTTTTTGTAGAAATTGAGGATGTGCAGCTTTTTGTATGATCAGAATCTGAGAAATCAACCTATCCAGATGCTTCAAAATTAATTAAGGAGAGGGGAGTGAGCAGAACCAGCTCCCTGTTCCTGCAGCTGTCAGTGGCCGTAAATCATCTCTGTTTTTATTTTTGAAGCAGGGCAAGAGCATGAATTTAATTGATGGGTTTGACTTGCTCTGGAAACACACAGTAGAGAAATTGCCCTACCCACACCTTTCACAGATGCTGTAAACATACAAATGATATTGTGTATTTACTCATGAATGCTTTCCAGCATCATTGTGCTAGATACAGCTGAATGCCTCAGGCAGGTGGCAAACCAATGACTGCAACAAATCCTTGTTCTTTGGACACTCAGATCAGAGGAGCGGCAGCTTAGCTCCTGTTTTCTTGGTTCCAGCCGACTTCTGCTTAACAAAGGCATTAGTAATGACTGCTACAGAAAACTCTAGGGGAAAACAAAAAGAGTGGGTTTGTCTGTTTTCCATGATTGGGAGTTAAATTATAACATGAAAAAAATATCAAGTAGATTTTTTCTGCCACTCTGGTTAAAAAAAAAGGGGAAAATATCTTTTTTGAATAAACTGTCTCTGCAATGGATCAACAGGAATGTCACTGCATTGTTTGATTTTTATTGTATTTTTAGTTCTATCTTATTAAGTGCAAAGAGACACAGAAACTGTCAGGCTGGGTCAGACCCCAGTTCAGTGCTGTAGTCAACATCTGGCATCTCAGAAGAAATTGTGCAAACACCCCTGGTATTATGGGGAGCTGGAATTACATAACATTTGCATCACATCAAGCATGGCTATAAGTCTCTTGTGTCTGAAGACTTACATTCTCCTAGAACTTTTAACTTTTTAAAAGTTAAATTTGATTTTGTCATGTTCATTGTTGTGATGCTGGATCGTGTTTAGCTTTTTTCTATGGAAACTCATTGTACTCTTTCCTTTGGTAACAAATTTATAGATGGCAATTGCCCTGACTTTTTATGCTGGATGAGGAATTTTGTTTGCTCCTGGGCTAGTTCCTTTTCTGACCTGACTGAATGTTCCCCCTTATTTATGTTGTTATGTAACAAGATGGCTGCACTTTCCCCTTAGTCTACAATGAAGTGTAGGATTTCACTGTCTAGACAGCTAGAGGACTTGAGAAAATGTGTACTAAGAAATGTGGCTTTTTTTTTTTAATAAGAGGGAGTTATTCAGAACATTATTTGAACTCTTCTATATGGATGGGACTTTTGGTTAGCGTGGATGTCTGAGATGTGGAGATAATCTCCAAGTAAATTGGAAAATAGTGGTTCTTTATTCAAATACTGAAAAATAAGCTTGAAAATACTGAAAAAATGGTTGAATGTTGCTTTATAAGCCCTATGCCCCATGTTGCCTACAAGTGTGAAAGCATTCTGAAAACTACAGGTACAGAATGGCATTCACCTTCCTATGATTGCTTGAACCATGTGATGTTGTAATAAAAGTATCAGTTCTTGCTATTTTCTTGTTTTTGTTGTTGCTTAGAGAGTCTTCTAGGACAGATGTATCTGGGGCCTCAAAAAGAACAGGGCTTCTAAAATTCAGAACAACATTGCCAGATCTGTGGTGAATGCATTTATGAATATTTACCTGGAAGTTAAGATTTGGAGCAAGTGTTAGGAGTGCAAGCCACTGAACATTTTAATCTGGCAAAATTCTCATCCCATCTCTTCCTTTCCCTATGGTGCTCATATCCTGACAAGATCCATGATCCTTGTTTTTTAAAAATTCATGCCAAAAAGATCCACGACAAATTTAGGAAATGCTTCTTTTCTACATTTAAATATTGAAACATACTTATAGCTGCACTGGCCAGACACTGACACCGGTAATTCTGGGAAATATTCACAAAGGATGCCAGGCACTGGACAACTGGTCTTTGTTATAAGAGAACTTTTTTTCTTCTAACTGTAGAATAAATATTTTACCTTTCTCATCTATATATAACCTGATCAATCGAAGGCTTTGATAATTTTTAAAATTATTATTACAGCTATATCTGACAGCATTTTATAATGTAAAAAAATTCATCATCCTTATTTCATCATACTCGACTTTGTGTAAAGGCCATTTTGCACACTCTGGGGTCTTATGTAGGGGTGATTGGAAAAGTAAATCATCATCCCATCTGCATTACCGGATAAGGCTATTTTCAGTGTAGAGAATATAGAAGAGGCTGCATGTCTTCTACTCCTTTTTACCTGGGTTTGCAGCATGTATTAATGTGAACTGTAATTTGCTGCTCTTTAGCCATCACTGCTGCATATTCTACTATGTCTTCTTCATGGCAGTGGGCCTTCCTTCAAGGGAAGAAACTTGTCTGATCCTTAATCTTGGTAAAAGTTGGACTGTGAATCACTTGTACTTGAGTGTTAAACTTGGCTCCGTATGGTTTTATTACTTGATTGCTGAAGCATCTGACAAATTAAAGGCAAGGCCTTATCCACAATCGTACCCTGACTTTAGCTGTTCACAGAATCATGGAATATTCTGAGTGGAAAGGCATTCACAAGGTTCATTGAGTCCCACTTTTAAGTGAATGGCCCCTACAGGGATTAAATCCAGAACCTTGGCAGTATTAGCACCATGCTCTATCCAGCTGAGCCAATCTCACCTGTCTCTACATTGTGCCAGGAGCTTCATGGGGATGCACTGTGGGAAAGGCTTGTTTTCAGCCTTTGTGCTGTAGGGGAAAACACTGAGGATCAGTGCCTGACTGTAATGCTGCGGTGTCACCAAGCAGTAAGAGGTGACTTACAGCTGGGCAGAGCCAAGGATGTGCTGTAAGCCTGATCTCACGTTTCCCTGATGCTCTGCTCCCTGCAGGCTCTCTGTAGACTTGCTGTGAATCTCTTCGCTTGCCTTTACTGGGGAGCTTGTGTTGTCTTACACCAAATCATGTATTTACTGGTGGAGGGGAAGGGGAGATGTGTGTGCTGTAGATGTCTCTTTCCACTGCCTTTTTCATTAAAACTGTCTGATGTGGCATGTACTACCTCATGCAAATACATCCATGTGATTAGCTAGTCTTGCCATCTTTTACCTGGGTTGCGGGTATCTTGCTTAGGGCCTGTTTTTGTAAACAGTATTCCCAGACATCCAGGCATCTCCCAGTCTCTGACTGTTTTCAGGCAGTGGTGACAAAGCAATGTCCAATTTAGCTACAAAAATTAGTAAGGTTTCTGAAGAGTGTAACTCACTGTCAAAAGCACTTTTGTTGGCAAAGAGCCGTGGGGAGCCACCTCTAGAAACAGGGTCTCTCTCTCATGTTTTTGAGGATGTGGAAATAGATGACATTAAATCATGGGCTATAATTTAGACAGTGAGAAGTTTACAGACTGATTCTGTAAGTAGAAAAATCCCTTGAGGAAATATATTATGTCTATAATCCTGTCAGTCAGAAGATTAGAGAGTCAGTCAAAAACTAACTTACATAAATGCCTTAATAGTAAAGATTGTGCTAATAGAGGTAAGAAATTTAGCTGAGGTATTTTGCTGAAGGCTATGAAAATTGGGTGACTTTGAAAAATGGTATTTCTTTTCCAGAATATGTAGTAGAAAAATGTTCTGAGCTATAATTAGTTGAACATGATGCTTCTATTGCAACATTAGGAATAATTGTAATTATATACATTTGTGGTTGAAAGAATCCCATTGTGCTTAGCATTTGGTTATATATTTGGATAACATATGTAGCCTTTAGGGCTCAAATTTCAGAGTGGGACTTGTTCATTATAGTTTGTAATTGCGTGAATATTATACTGACAATTAAAGAATGATCCGATGTGAAACAGAGGTGCTTCAGATGACATTTTGAATCCTCAGTGCTAGGAAACAGACTTGGGAGCAGGTTCTCCTCATCATTTTTGTTATATGCATATATATATATGTGTGTGTGTGTATATAATCCTACTCACTGTAGTTAGAGTGTGGAAAGTCCTACACTGCCAAATTTAATTTTTAATAATGTACATTCCTCTAGAAAGATAAGTGAATTGCAGTGGCTGCTGCTTCTTCCTCCTGCTTTTGGTAGGGTGCATCCTCCTTTTGAGAATGAGATTTTCTTGAGAGGGTGGAACCAGGTTTTGTTTTGCTTCAGGAGGATGATACTGATACCGTTCCACTGATGAAGAGTGGAACAGATGGATGGGACCTTATTGTGTAGTTGACATTCATTTAGGTAGCTCATCTTACATCAGCAATCAGTGTAATCAACCCTTGCTAAAAATGACACATATATTTGGTTTAGTATTTGTTATGAAATACTCGCACCCACAGCGTGAACGCTCCTGTCACATCTAGAGGCTGGGGTTTGCAGTCCAGGGGAGTTTGCTGACAGCTTTCTGGCGTCTGCATTGGAGCAGCAGGAGCACTTAGTCCTGGAGAGCCAGGACTGGAGCAGGTGTCAGCGAAGTGAAGTGTTAATATGAGGCTTACTCAATGCTTACAGCTTTTCTTGAAGTTCCCCAGCTTGTGGGTGGGAGGCGTAAAGCTGTACCCAAAGGCCAGAAAACCCCGCTGCAAAAGCAGTCAATAGCTCTACCCTTTTCTCCTTCTGCTTTCTGTGCATGCAGAGACCACACTGTAGTGGGGCACCTCCTCTGGGTAAGAAACATATGAGTTTTTTGTTAAAATTTAATGCTCACATAAGGGCCTAAAAGGCATATAAAATCCTGCTGAATCTAGCTTCTCTTCATCCATTTGAAAATTCTATCTATCTTTAATGCTGGCATTATTTTCATCCTCCAGACAAATAAAAGCTCAGGAGGAGGCATCAGCAGTGAGTCCTCTAAGCAAAGAAGGAGTAGCAAAGATGAAGATTTTGAAAGTAATTTCAGCAAAGCAGGCAGTAATGAAGAAGATTTTCAAAACGAAAACAGTTCCCTAATGTGGTCTATAATGCCTTTTCGAAGTGGGTAGCAAAGGTGTTTTTCAGACAAGCTACTGCAATTCAATTAGACTGACCTAATTTTTATTTCTTCTCTTTCTGCTACAGATTTTCACACTGATAGAATTTAGCCTTCTTAAGATCATGTTATGGCTTGGATGGGATTTGGGTACAGCACTGTTAATTGACAGAGTTTAAATACAGGAAATGTTCCCTAAAGCTTGCCTTGTCTGTATGCTCATTTGAGCTAAAAAAACTTAAAAAGGACTTTTTTGACTTGGGCAGATGAAACATTTTAGAAGGAAAGTAAGCATTGTTGCAGCCCAGGGCAAATGCTACTGGGTATAGCTTATGCAATATATATAGTTTTTCAATTAGGAGTAGAGGTTATAGGCCCACACTTTATATTTATATCCTTTGTACTGACTGCTCACAGTGACACGCTAAGTGGCACAAACTCTCACTAAACACCTATAAACTCAGTCGTGTGCATCGCATCCCACAGTTAGGAGAATTGCTTATGCATTTAAAGCAGATTTATCTAGAAATAGAAATTCTTACTGAGCTTTCTTCAGCAGCTTCTGTTTTCTTTATTTAACCTAATTAAATGCTGATTTAAAATGCATTGATGACATCAACATTTGAATAAGATTATGGAGTGATGGTTCTAGGTTCCAAGCCTTTGAAATAAATAAATGTTCTTTTCAAAGCATGAAATTACTTTTTCTTCCAACCCATTCCTTACTTTAAAATAACTGATCCTATGAGACTGACAATCCAAGCAACTATTTAAGCCGGAGGCCTCATTTGGCCATGGAAATGGCACTGCTTGAAACAAAAATAAACTAAAATAATCCAGATTTAAATCAGCACATCATTCTTATGTACAGAATTGCTTCAGTTTAACTATGCCAGTGCAACACCACCCTTTTTTTTAGAGCTGTGTGTAGCACACATAGGTCTTTCCACGAGGTGCTTTGGCAATGGTTCTGCAGCTGAAGCAATGCTACTGTCGTATTTAATACAGGCTGGATTGTCACACTTCCAGTGCCAAGAGACCCCTGCCGTGTGCTAGTGTGAGACTGCTTTCCTTGGCAGGTGCTGGTATTTACATGCAATATGCATATGCAGGATTGAAACCAAAGGGATAGTTTTAAATAGTGAGAGACATCCTCCCTGTTTGCAGTCTTTGTTCACTTCATATGTAAAGAAAGTCTGAAATTCAGGTATTTGTTTCTCTGTTGTAGTTTTAACTTACTAACTAGTATGATTTATATGTAGTCCATGGATTTTAAGCAGACAACACAATGCAAAGGTTATTATTAGTCAGTATTTCTTTTGATTTTACATTAACAAAAGCTACATATCACGTCTTGAATTAGCTTTATCGAAATTTTGGAGTTGCTGAGGATAGATAAGTCTAGCAAAGACTTCCTTTTTCTGCAATGCAGTCAGAGATGACTGATACCAGTCCTTCAGTCATGTGATTTCATTCTTTCAATGGATGTTTCCTCAGCTTTGACAAAACCTATTTTTTTAATGTTAAAATCAGTTAAAATCCTGGAGCTCTATTATGCATCCCAAAGGAAATAATGATGCAATGCTTTTCTTTTACGAATCACACTTACCTGAGGGCCTAAGTGATTTATGGTAACTAAGAATAAATATTACCTCCAATAAGGACCTTTTTTCCCCTCTCAGCTGTTCAAACTCTTTCTCTGGTTCTACTGACAGGGATGCTTGTATGGACCAGGGACTGGAGCCTGTAAGGGTCTGTGCTGTCCCTTGCAGCATTCTAGGTCTTTTGTTGTGGTGATTCACCATATACACCTCTCAGATTTTGACATCTAGAGGCATTCCTATTTATTGTATATATTTTTTCAAATGGCAGGTGTTAATAAGGATGAGTGGGGAAAGGTGAGTCTGATTTACAGAAGCCACAAAAATGTAGGTTTGTTCTGGTTGAGAAAACATAATTTTCTTGTGGTTTCTTTTTAAAATTCTTTGTGAAAATACCATTTCCCCTTTATAGCATGATCCTTGTGATGGTCTTTACCAATTTGAGAAAGCCTTGAGGTTCTTGGTCACCTGGAAAAAATATGAGGGCTTAGTTTTTGTGCTCCTTCCCAGTTTGATATCCAAAGAACTGGGTTGCTGTCCCAGTTTGGATCACAGTACTGGAAAGATGGTGAAGAGACAGGAAAGTGATTGAGTTACTAATGGAGACCCAGATAGCTGCTAGATTCTATCAAATCCTGCCTTGTTCATGTCAAAAAGACATCAAAATTCATTTCAGCTAGGATGGACAGGCAAATATGCATAAAAATGTAGTCAGTGCTCTCCTAACTCTTCTGCTATCTGATCAAGTTTCAGTCTACACATCTCATTGTGTTGAGGTGAGGAAGGGGTCTGAAGGAATAAGATATTTTTGTCCTTTACAGGAAAGAAGGCCTTTTCACACTGTGCTATCTGGCATATCACCTCCTGAAATCCTTCAGTTGTATCAAGCTTTATGTTTTTATTTTCTCTGCAGCAAAATATTCTTGCAGAAGTGACTTATGAGTGACCTGCTGTGTAGTTTCCTGTCACAATTAAATTTCTGTGATGCTGAACTGCTGTCAAGAGTCGGCCCTTTAATCACCTATTCCTTGTGCTGTATGTAGTTCAACAGGAAAAAGTGGAATTGAAGATTCACAATGAACAAAAGTGCTGAAAAAATCCCCAGTCTGCTGTGGCTAGAGTTTAACCCGAGTTCATAAGGTGAGAGCCTGTGATCAGAGACCTTGACACCCACAGAAACCATTGTATGGCCCTAAGACAGCTGGAGCTTGTGGTGTCTCTAAGGTGTCCCCTTGGCTGTGAGTGCAGCACTGAAGGGGCCCCGGGCAATAGGGAGGAGTGGTTTTCCCCTGAGGTGAGACACAGAGACAGCTCTCTGCTGATTTCCTCCTTTCTTCCTGTAACAAAGGTTGTGTTTGTTTGTCAGTTCCTTATTCGGGTGGCGTTTAATAGCCAAAAAACCAACATGGGAGTTTGCAAAATGAGCCTGCGGTTTAATCTGTAATGCTTGTATTTGTGACATTGTGTTCAAACACCAGTACTGCTAAAGCCTGAACTGGGAGAGGAGAGAGAAAATTCCTCAATATTGTTGCCTCTGGAAAGGAACACTCTGCATGTGATGCTGTACAAAAGGAACAAAGCTTAGCTAGTTCAAGCTATATTGAAAGATTGTTTTTTTTTTTTTCTTTTCATTTATTACTTTTTCAGATAGTAGAAGGTTTTTCAAATATGAAAGAAGTGTGGAAACTTGGGAAATGATTTCTCCATAGGCAAAGCCTAAGAAGAAGGAAACAGGTGGCAAACATTAATATGAGGGCAATTAGCTGTGTGTTTCGGGTGGAGCAATGATTGGGGAGGACAGCTTTGTGATTAACAGGCCTGACTAACTCCCCACAGTCTGGTTGTGGCTTCCTGCTGGCACTGCCTGCCTGTGCTCTCTGTTGTTCTAGTAGTGAGTACACTGCAGGAGTGGTCTATGGGACACAGCTCTGGTCCAGCTGCAGTCAAGTGCCAGTCCACGGCAGAACAATTCACAATTTCCTACCCAGCTGAGTGGGATATTAGTGTTTTTATGCATAAGACTCTGCCCAGCAAAATCTGTTTAGTTGTCTTAAATCCTGTTACTGGGCTTGACAGCAGCAGGCTACTGGTAGATCTCTTCTGTCTGAGCCAGGCAGCTTGACAGCCGCATTATCCAAAGCAACTTAAAGTTCACAAACCTGGTGTTTCCTCGACTTTGGAGAGTCTCTGCTGCTCTGGGTGAGCTCTGAGCCACCTCATGCCCAGTGTGGACACTGGAACCTACTGCTGCCAAAGCTACTTGAGGCGGTGGTCACCACAGGTTGTGTAATAACCTCCTGACGACACACATCGCTTGGGATTTCAGGTACCTGCAATTATGTGCCTCCTAAACCCAAAGGGATTAAAACCCAGAGCATTTATTTCTCAGGGATAATATATTCTTTAATAATAAACAAGATGGGATTAGGTTGTGCCTCCTCGTTCTCCCTAAAGTGAGGGTGTGCCATAAGTCTGGATCCAGTCTGGAACAGTCTAGGTAATCTATAAATGTTTAAATATGTTATGTGTTATTAGGTGTCTCTGGGACAGCCAAAGCAGTGACACCTTTATCACTTATGGTGCCTGTAGATGCTGCCGTAACATAAAAAAGGAAATGCTGCAAACCCCTGATGACAGCTCAGAGACGAGGCATCTGTAGCCTCCTTACACGGGGAAACCCTGCAGGAAGGGAGTGGGCAAAACCCTGAAGTATAATGGGAGCTGGGTAATTGTACGCTGTGAGTAACAAACACCTCAGAGTCTTCCAGGTGTCTCACCTGGATGCTTCAAAAAGGCCATTCATGGAAAGCTTTGTGGTAATCAACTGTAATCTTGCTTCCATAAGGAGATCTTCAGGCCTCCTGGAAAGCAAAGGAAGTGCCTGGAAAAAGCAGTAGGGTAGAGCTCAAGCTCTGTTTCAAGCAAGCTTTTCTTACCAGGCCTTTCAAAAAGGTTTATTGACGTGAAGGCTAAATCATATTTGTGTTGTACTTTGCTGGACTAGAAATACAGTGTTTCTCAGTGGAGAAAAGTGTATTGGCTCAGCAAGGAGAAGATTTTCTCAAATCAGGCATTTCTAGCCTTTAGTTTCCACATAGGTGTGTTATTTTTCCCATGGGAGGAAAGTATCAAAAGATCTCTCTGTGTGGGAAGGTGGCATGGGAGGAGGGTGAAGCTAGTTCTGCAAACATGCTTATTTCAAATACCACCTTAGAGAGAGGCTGCAGATTTTTGGAGACTGGGCTCCATGTGGTAGGTGGGAGGGGGTTTCTGTGCTATTGATTAATTTCAAATTGTGTGGGATTTTCCTGGCATAAATGCATAGGGTCTTTGCCAATTTAAAGTTAATTTTCCTTCTGTCAAAGGAGCTGCAAAAGCTGTGTGAAGAGGACATTTTGGGGATGAAGGACTCCAGTATCTGCAGGCTTTGATGGAGTTAACCTTTCCATTTTGTTTGGGAGAAGGAACATGACTTTTCCTGGGCAGTAGTGTATTTACTCATGTAGTTTCTTTTGCAAGAAACTTTCTTTTCCAGAGCCTTACTCAGGAAACTGTACAGAGCACAAAAGGCCTTTTCATGATATCTTTGAATAGTATGCTCCTTACTGGGAATGCCATGGAAATGAGGAAAACTAAAACAACCTGAACAAAGTACAAATCCTGCACGGTAACAATAGACTTGTACAGGCTGGGAAACAGAAGGCCAACTCTAGGAAACAGGAGGCTCCTGATGGACTCAGTCCTTGGGTTAGAGAATTTGTGCCACTATCTAGGTAAGCTGTTCGACTATGTTAGCACTGCACTGCACAGTGAGTTCTGTGGACAGAGTAATGTTGCAGGCTGTAGGAATGTGAGATAAACTAGAATTGTACAGGCCAGAAAAAAGTCTGTTGTATTGAACAAAGAAATCTCAGTCTATGATTAACTTTATTTCATGTCAAGAGCAGAACATACAAATCTAGGCTCTTTCATGGCATGATACTGAACAATACAAGCCCTGTAGCACAGAGCATACCACTGCTGGATTATTTGTCCTAAATGTACTTTAGAGAAATTCAGTCAGGTTTAGTTTATGCTAACAAATACTCATTTAATGCAGCTGTTACAGCAGTGCAAACCACAGGTTTGCAATCAGCTGTGCTCCTGGGGCTCATCTCAAATACTGGCCTTATGAAACAATTGTTTTGCACATTTTCGTTTTTCGCATCAAGCTAGAAAGATATAGAGAATGGAAAAGAATTTCAGAAAATAAGAAGAATCAATGCTTTACAAACATCATAATTATTTGACAAAGGCAATTTTACTGTATGGTAGCTTAACAGGCTAAAGAATCAACAGATTTGGGGGGAAAGTATGAAACTTTGGCTACTTGAAGGGCAAACAGAACCCACAGGGAAAAGAGAAAATTTTGGTTTCACTGTTTCAAAGAAAATTTAAGAGAGTAGAGGAAAACATTGTATTTTCTGTGGCTGGAAGACTGAAAAGTCTTTTGAGAAGATTTCAGGTTATAACTGGATTTTCAAACTGGAATGCAAACAGAAGGAAAAAATACTGAAACCTGTTTATAAATAGCTTGAATTTGCAAGAGTTACATCCTTGGTTTGTTACTGCTAGCCCAAAGTGAGTCCTACACAAAGGAGTAGGTATAACCCACAAAGCACATGTTATAAATTCATTGTTCAGAAGAAACCTATATATTCCTGGCAAGACTGAAACAGAAGATAATGAATTAACAGCTCGGCCACCTGCCCAAATTCATAGCTCCTAGCAGATCTGAGAATTAGACAGCTATGCATAGAGCACAATATTTGGGCTAAAGCATACACAGAAGAATGGATTTGGGCAAGTAAAAGTAAAACCTGGAGAACAATATACTTGGTGCAGAAAAGTCAGGTATGAAAGAAAAAATTGATTTTGCTCATTTTAAAAAACAAACAAACCTCACCAAGTTGTCCTGTATGGAAACAGTGATAACAATAGTTTTTTCACTTTCATCATTCCTCCTTGTCCTTGTTGCTTTTTAATTGGATCATAACATGAAACCTAGATAAGTAATATGGCTTGCATTGTGGCCTGGAGAAGATGCTTTCCTCATCAGAAGAATTTTACATGTTGTGGGAGCAAATTTAGTTTATTCTGTGAGCAAAATAGTAATATTGTTAGTTATGTCTATCGGTGGTCCGGAGTCCGCATAGATGCCTGGCATGTTGGGCCACCAATTGTTTATATTCAGGTATTTCAGTGAATGGTAAGGCTGGGGTGTGCCTGGCTCGGGCAGTTATTTCTGACACAATCTTGCAGCCTGTAATCTAGAACTGCTTAGACCTAGACAGCTGTGGGGATGTTTGAGAAGGACCAAACATGTGCACTAAAATTAGGAATCCTTCTAAAACAATATAAGCCGTGTTAGTCAGCTTCCTTATCAGATTTTATCTGTGTCTTCTTTCAGATCAGACGCAGCCTGAAAGTTATTAATACACCTGATGCATTTATTTTTCCTTCACCCTTTTTTTGAGGGGTGGTGGTGGATTTGGGGATGTCTTTTCCCCCAGTTTCACTGCTCAAGATGCTTCTCCTGCACAGTGCTGCTTTTACATAACAAGTGTAGGAAACATACCAGGATGCTTTTTTAACCTCATTGTTCCTGAACATTTCTCATAAAGATTGGTCAGCAGAGAGCAGAAAAGCATAGTTACAGAAGACTGTGAAAATGGATAACAAACCTTTTAAAACAGAAAAATGCTCAAAGCAATTAGAATTCACACTCAAAAATTTTCAAGCAATGACTCTGATACAGTGCTTTAATAAAGGCCCTTTTATATGATATGACTTTTTCTCTTATATTAGTTCTTTTTGATTCAAAGGGTTTTTCTTTGCTTTTAAATACAGCACTTAGATTAAAGTGTAAAGCATAGAGATAATTTAATCTAGAGCTCTTTAGAGTGAGGGTGAATTTTTCCACTTGGTTATTTTAAACCAACTTCCTTCACAGACATTGAGTGATGATGGGTGGCTAAGGGAATGATTAGACACAACAATTTCAAGAACAAGAGCAAAGAGCTTTTACCTTATAATTACAACAACTATTTCTCAGAACAAGGCAGATCCAAATATTGACCACTGTGTCAAAAAGGTCCAAATGTTGCTAAAATGTGATAATGGTGAGATAGCAGTGAAATACAGCTGGATTTCTGTAGTATTATTGCTGATCTTGATTGCATTTGCAACCTTTTTTAGTCTCTCAGTAAAACAATACTTGAAAACTCTAGGAAAGGATTCATTGCCTTAAAAGACTTAGTTTGTCTGGCATCAAGACAGCTTAGTAATTTTTTTTTCTTGCTTTAATCCTGTGCAAAAGAATGGGCTTTATTCACCAAAATTATCAATGAAAATTGCACTATCTGGTCTAATTTTCTGGAGTATGTTTTGCCTGTGGAGTTGTTCACGATGCTGTAATGCTCTATGCTAACAACAGGCTGACATTTCCAGCAGAACTCCTTGTTCCAACGACTATAAACAGTGTGTCTCAGGTCACACTGTCATAAAGCAAATACCTGCTGCTTGTATTGGAACTTTATTTATTGGTCAATCTGACATACTGCCCTGTGACAAGAAAGTCGCTGGGATGGATTTTTAAAGAGTATTAGTTTCTAGAGGTAGATTTGGCTCCTAGGGCATTTGGGAAACTTGGATTCAAATTCTGCCTCCTGCCCAGAAATGGGGGCTGATTTACCTCCTTGCTTCTCAAACCTGGCTTTCTCCCACATGGAAAATCCAGGTACCTATGTGCTCTGGGATGGTTTCTCTCTCACTCTCCAGGAGGAAAGTCCAGCCACACTGATTTCTGTGGTGCCACTGTAAAGCTTTATTGTGGAAGGGTTGCAGGGAAATGAAAGAAAGCTGAGGCTGTAGTTTGATGGATACCAGGTGCTGGTATTTGCTGTGAAAACAGCAAGCTGACCTTTCCCTAGCATCTAGCTTTTTGCCCTTGGCTTTCCTTTGTTTTCTTAAACTGTCTTTGAGGTTTTTTGATCATCTGTACCCCAGCAAATCCCTATATTTTTACTCTATATAAACAAAAAGTGAATGGAAATGTTTTTATAGAAAGTAATTAATAGCATAATTGCACTGAGCATTAGTTTTTAATGTAAATTGGTAAATATGAACTAGCGTTTTAGCAATCTGTGTGCATTCATCCAAAGCAATGGAAAATACTCCCAAGTTATTTTTATTTGAAAAGAGATGTTAAAGACAAAAATTGGACATGGTACATGGCGGTAGCTCCTCAGGCCCCTGCCTTCCTTTCAGGGCTGATGGCTGTAGTTTTCGTTCCATTTACATTGAAAATGAAATCTTATGGTATTCTTGGTGTTTATCCCTTTATCCACATTTGCCCCTGAAATGGTGCCTGGCAGCTAAATCAGTATTATCTTTTCTGTGCAGATATTGCCTATTCATTACTGATGTTCAGTGGAGACATGCACGTACTCTGACAATAAAATTCAGGGGTAATACAAAGCAATGCAACATCTGCTAAATTCACATGGGGAAAGGGGATATAAAAACAAATACACAAAGGGCACAGCTACTGAGATGGTAAATATTGTTTTTTCCATGCCACACCCAAACCAAAAATAGAGACAGAGGAGGCCTTAACAAAGCTTGGTTCAGGTTCCTGACAGCTGACAGTAACTGCTTGTTTTCCACTGAGTTGTAAGTGAACAAGACTGCCAATTTACTTCAAAAGCATGAATTAGCCTGAGACTCAGGCTTCTTTTATTATGAGTAGATCAGAAGCAGATGAGAAGAATAGCTCCATGGAAATGTGAAGTGTTAAAGTCATGTTAAAGCAATTGCTATCAAGCTTGCTTGCCATGAGAGAGGAAGCGTGAATAACACTTTTTTTGGAGGTAATAAACTGCCTGTACTGTAGTGGAACATCATGGATTCACTGGCTGGGCAAGTGGAGCAGCTGGTAAGGGAGCCTGGACTGGCTGTGGGCTGCTGTCCCAGGACTGGGAGGTGCCCTGGCACAGTGGGCCTGGGTCCTGGTGGGGGGATTTCTGCACCAGCTTGGCTGTGGGAAGGAGCACACAGTCCAGAAGGGAGAGGAGGAAATTACTGGGTGGCTGTGCCAGGGTGTATGTGGTGCTTTCTGCATCCTAAGCTGTTGCACAAAGCTCGGGTACTTAATAAGGCAGATAAAACTGGGCACTCCCTACTGCTGATAAAACAGGGTTTCAAACTGGCAGTGGGAAGGGGGAAGTGAGTGTAAGAAATACAGTCCAGTCAACACATACAGTCATTGCAATAAATTTAGTGGGGAGGGTAGGTAGTCAGGGGAGGAACAGACCCCCCAGTCTGGTAGGCCCTCGGGACTGTGGACATATGGCTCCACACGGCTCATTTGGGTCACTCCCTGCCTCTCCTGCCTGAAAGCTGGTGTCAGGTACGCTGCATCAGAGTGTATCGTAAGAGGACATCAATGCTAACCTGCCTGGAAAAGTGCCTTAACATCCAGATGCACCTGCTCTGAGCACGGCAGATTGGGCAGATGTGAAATAATCTGTTTTGTTATGGTCTGGAGAGCTTCTGTCCAGCACAGGCAAACCTGTACTGCTGCCATGCTGTTTCTGCTGGCAGCCCTGTGCTGGGTAGCACCGGCACTATTTGCATCAGGTTATTTCTTTTATCCTGTCCTCTGCTGGCAGCGTGAAGATTTGATACTACTCCCACTGGAACCAGTGAGAAGAATTCTCAGGGTGGTCTTCATACTGAAAAGGTTTTCAGTCAATGGGTGTGTGTTATTCTTGACATGGGGTACACTTGTGCTTGTTACTCAGCTCTTTCAGAAAAGCAGATTGTCTGCACTAGCAAGGCATTGGACCTTGTTTACATAAAATCATACAACTAACTGCTCTTTAATAGAAAAACACGACTATATCAAAAAGTTGGAAGTGATGCAAAGTTGAGCCAAGTCAAGCTGGTAGCATTAAAAAGAGTAAGCCCCAAGGAGAAGGCTTACCCTTCCTTGCTATTCTAAATGGAAAAGTAACTTGTGTGAATTAATAATAGATTATTCAACCAGAAATATTTTTCTGGAACAGAAAGCATCTGTGCCTTTGAAGCAAACATCTGTGACAAAAGTAAAAAAAAGGGAGTTAAATAAACTTGTATAAAAATGGCAGATAGAAAAAAAGTCACACAGAAAAAAAACAGCTTGGGCCTTTTTTCTCCCTGCCCCCTGCTGTAAGTGATTAAATGTTTGGTTTCCACGCAATGTATTCACTTCTTAATAAAATTTTAAAGTTCCTCCATATGTCTAAATGAAAGTGACCCAGAGGGGAACTCACAGGAAAATTGCTGCCTTTTTTTTTTCCCCTTACCAACAATCTCTTTTGACCTTTCTACCGTAACTCATTTATTTTGTCCATTTTGATATCGAACTTTCAATAAGTAAAATTACATTGTGTTTTATACCCATTCTCCTTAGCAATACATCCTGCTTGCCAGCACTCTTCTGTAGGTCAGCAAAAATCAGCAATTTTCATGCATCATTGCTTGGGCATGAAGTTTTGACATTGGTTCTCCAGCATGATCAGGTGCTAAATGAGGTGCTCCTGGTTAAGGAGCAGTGGGATTTGGCCACCTGCCCTGGTTAGCCATGCCCTCCCCACCACGACTGTTGTGTGGAAGGCGTGGGTATACACTCTGCTGACAGGTGATCATATATAATCCTCAGAAAGACTGGGTATGAAGGAGAATTTATAAGTTCTGAACAAATATTTATTGCCTGACTACATTTTATTACGTTTCAGTGGGTTGAGTGTTTCCCTCGCCCCCCCTTGTCCTTTGTGAAACAGTATCAGTGAAAGATGTAGACAATACTGAGGCCATGTTTAACTGGATACAGTGCAAACACAGCAAACGACCATCCCTTCCTGAAAGATGTGAAGAAAGGCTTTCCTTGGGTTTCATTCAGCAAAGTCTGAGAGCAAATACTTTCAGCGAGTTTGTTTCCTTGATCTCTGGTACAAACAACAGTGTGGTTAGAGAAGGGCCTCAACACTCACAAATGTTTGCCTTACACAGTGAATCACTTTTAACCAGGCTTTCCAAGGAAGGAAGTCACGATTCCCTTCACCTGAAGATTTGCTCTATCTTCCCACCTACGTAGAGCTGTGCAAAAATCATGAGGTTGATTTTCAGTATTAGCCTGAAATGTGGTACAAGTTCTCTGAGATCTGCAAACTGGAAGATCTGGATTGCCTTTTGACCAATGCTTGTCTTAGCTTTGGGGTAAAGAGAAAACTATTCTAAACTTCTGATCGTGTTTTGATTTTTATTTTTGCTTGGCTTTCCCCAATATTCTAGAGAAAAACTCTCCCTTAGGTTTCCAATTCTCTCATTTTCCAAGAACCTCTCTCTTCTTTTGGTTATGAGCAGGAAGTATTTGATTTGTGTGTCTTCCCTGTGAAATAACACTACATTTGGTTCTATGTTGATGTGACAAAGTAAGAAAATAGGTTGGTTTGTTTCATCAGAAAAAAATAAAAGGTAATAATTAGAGCAATACAAATTTCTGAACTAACAGTAAAATTGTGGGCATAAAAAACATCTGAACTACTAGACTGCTCCACAGCAAGTGTCTCATTTGTATTCCTTTCTTTAGGGAAGGAGTTAAGGCTCCCTCTCATTCAATGCCCACTCTGTCTTTTTGGTCACGGAGTAACTTCAGTGTGCATTGTACCTTCCACCCTACAAAGGCACTTTGTGTAATTAATATTCAACAAATTTAACTACTGAGCTACTAAGAGCTGGCTTATCACAACACATGCAACTTGTACAAACATTTCTTAGAAGAGACTAGCCATGGCAGGCTGCTTTTCATGTTTCAGGTGCAATGTTCCTCTCAGTGAAAGCCTGTAGTTGGCTGTTTACTTGGGAGCTGCAGTGTTCCTCTCACTCCCCTGAGATATAAATGTAGCTTAGCAAATAAGCCCCTTATCTACAAGAGTTTCCAAATAGATTTTTGTAAATAATATAGGCTCAGAAGTCAGTTACAGTAAATCCAGAGCAGTTCTTTTAAAGTGTAGTGGTTTATTGCTACGCTCCCACCGGCACAGTTGTGAGCGACTCTGTCAGGACGTTGGTACAGCGAGTTTGATAAAGAGATACTTCATGGCTCAGGCTGATCTCGGGTCTTAGCCCTCCTCAACACGAGACCTACTATGTTTCAAGATAGGCACCCTGAAAGTGAATGACAATTTTTTTAAGTGCCACTGGTAAACTTGTTTGGCCTCAAACTTATTTTAAATACTGATCATGACAACCCGCTTTTTTTTTTTTTTTTTTTTTTTCTCCCATCCCCAAATGAAGTTGAGAGCTTATCTGAAGCAATTTGCTTCAGGTATTATTATTCTCCACTTCTTTTAGTATCTCCTAGCATGATGTGGAAAGAAGAAAAAGAGATGTGTTTTATAGAATGAACTGTGGAGAAATTACATTGCTGGCAATCAACACCCAACCACTGTAGTAGCAAAACAGTAAACACTACTTGCTGCTTTTGTGCAGTGGGAATCCTCAGGTTGTGGCAATCCTAGGGTGCACTAGAGATCTTTCAGTAAATTTGGATTCTGTAACCCTCTAGAATGCAATCTTTAACTAAATTCCTATAAAGGCATTAAAAAACTGAGTATTTAGAACACTGTCTAAAAACAATTACAGTTTAAAGAAAATTGTGATGAGGAAAAGATCTTTGTGATAAAAATGCTAATGCTGTAGCCTGGAAAACTCCTTCAGTGCAACTAAGAAAAAATTAACTCCTGCAATAGTGCCAGCAATTGTCAGTGCAACTTGATCACTCTATGTGAAAACTGATATCCTTTAATGCAATTTAAATTCTCAATTAAAAAGAAACTGGTTTTAACTGACTTTCCTCTTACTCCCTATTTTGTAATTTTTTTCTCCTTTTATGGAACACGCTAGTACTCCCCATCTGTCTTTCATTTGCTTTTGTCAGATTTTATTTTTAAATGTACCAAATTCTAGGAGGGGAATTTAGAAAACATGTAAGTTTAGTGAGAAAGCCAAATCCGTTAAAATACACTTGGATTAGTGTGACTGAAACAATGTGCAATTCATGATATAAGGAAGTTAGAAGCGTTCTAAATCCCTTCATTTCTGACATCAAAGACATTAACTCCTCTTTCACCCCACATACTCCAACTCAACCATTTCAATAACTAAGAGATCTTTAAAAACATTGCTTTGTAAATAGATTTGGCTTAAAAATTGTTTTCTTTGGATTTCCACTGAGCCAACTGTATTTCTGAGTGTAAATTAAATCCTGACTCTACAACAGGTGGAACAAGTGAGATCAGATATTTTCAGGATAATGTTCTTAGACTGTTTTGAAAGGTACAAAAGAAAGAGAGTACAAAATATGCCCTATAAACAGTTTCTCTAGAAAGCACAATGTTACAAGTTTAAAAGAACTTTTCCTACCTGTAGCTTTTGAGTGGATCAGGAAGTGTAGCTTTTTCTGATTACAATCTTCCATGGCTTAGCTTGGCTTCTGCATTTGAATGTTAAATATGTAAGAATGCCTTGTTTAGCTTGGGAGTTTGCATGACCTCTTAATGAGACACTGTAGTTAGTGTCATTGGGTATTAAGGCATCATGTGACTGTAGATGAAAATAAAATCCTTTAAAGTTTGCATTTAATACTTCCTAGAATCTGTAACCCTTTACCTGCAAGCTGGATAAAAACCTGATAGAACTTACTGTTTTCTGGTCAGAGTTAAAAAAAGGAGAAGTGGAAGAGCACGTGCCAAATAATTCCTTTCCTCCGGGACGGTCACAACGACCACAACAAAGCCCGAGCCTGTCAGTGTATTCATGATGCCATTTGCATATTCTTAAAATTAAATCTCCCCATATCACAAACAGTGCTGGAGCGATTTGGCAGAAAGTTCCTCTGTTACATGTTGCCTGGCAATGATGTTTATTCTCCACTGTTTTGTGTGATTCTCTATAGAGAAATTCAGCTCTGAGGTGTATTTGCAGGCGTAGCGTCACATTTACCTGTGAAAGCTGCCGACTTTCCTGGAGTCATTTTGATTTGAGTGTTGTATTTCCAGAAGTGATATGAAAGATGTTTTGTTGTCACAACTAGTTAAGAGAGTTTTCCCTGTACAGGAGGAAAGGTTTAAGTTAGGCAAGCACCTGGGTCACGTGTGATCTTTAACATATGTCGATGTACCTGGAAACTGTAAAACAAGCCCCCTGGAAAGAACTGGCGCTAAGATTGAGTCACTTAACTGCCTGTGTCGCAGCTGGGGGGTGCGAAGCAGGGCTAACAAAGCCTTCTCCATAGTACAACTAAATCCCTTTGGTGTTTGTGGTTTGGATTTTTTTTTCTTTTCTGTGGTGTGAAGCCTCATGGAAGCACTTATATGAAGTTCGGCTGCTGTATTGAGTAGGCGTGCTGTTCTCACTCTAAATAATGCCGGAATTAGTTACCTCCCTGCCTTGCAGCGGTTGCATCCTTGCCTTCCCTGTGGAAGGAGGGTGCTGAATTAAAATCACCATGGGCTTGGTTTGCCCCCATGTACTTCCTCTCGTATCCGCTGCACTGAGCTGAAGCTGAGACTGTCAAACTCATGCCAGCAGTGGGCTGGGGCAGGCAGGTCCCGTGCCCGGGAGCAGGGACTCAGATGCGCCGCCTGGCCCCAGCCTCCCGCTGCAGGAGCCAGCACATGTAAGTGGCAAAACGTCATGTGCCAGCAAAGAAATTAATAAAAGCTGCTTTGGATATTCTTATTTTAAGCAGACAACTATGTCATAATGTAAAGACCAAGCATCATTTGCAGGCTATGAGCTAGCGTGCTGCAAAGCTCTGCAACAGGTCTTTGGCACATTTCAAATAATTTTCTCCTGCAAACGATTAGTGTTAGCTGAAAATGGACTTGAAGACCCAGGAAGTTTCTTAGTACAAAACCTTGGCTAAACTCTCCAAAGGCGCTCTGGTCAGTAAATAAAGAATTTCCAGGCTAACATATCCCCAAGCTGTGAGAGAAGGTAAGGGAGGAGGGAGATGCAGACGATTTAGGGCTACCTCTGCAGCATGGATCTGCTGCTGTGCGCAGCCCTGTGCACAGCATGTGCTTGGACTGGGCTGCCCAGCCAGAGCTCACCACACGGCCAGCTCTGTGGTATTTTGCCTGTGGTATTTCACCATTGTACTTGTGGCTGCTGGGCTAATGAAGTGGGCTAACTAGGTGGGCTAACAGGCCGAGAAATGTCCCAGTCGAAAAACTGCGTTTTAAGCCAGGAGGCCACTCAAAGCAAACAGAGTGAGGCTGCCTTCCCCCTTCTCCTGATGCTTGGCATCCTTTTCAGACCCCTTCCATGGCTACTGTATTTTTTGTTCTTCCACAGACTGTTCATTCTTGAGATTTCTCGAACAACACCTGGTATTTCTTTCATAGTAGCGAAGTTCTGCCCCAGCCCCTGCAATCCCAACCATGCTGTGCTTCTGAAACCTATCGTTTTCTGTGAGTATGTGCAAACTGCTGGGATCTTTTTGGGTTGATTGCCTGACAGGTCTTCACAGACGTGTCCTGCAGGAAATGATCACTTGTCTCACCAATCCATAGTGCTTGTCCAAAAACAGAGGTGTGACACTTTTTCAAAGGAAAAGTAGTTGAGATATTCAGCTTGCAGAAATCCTTTTTCGTCTAATCTCATTCTTGTACCTTAGGCGACTGTTTTGGCTGAGGTTTTCTGGAGAATGTTCCTGCTGAGATAGAAGGCTGCCTTGAAAAATTGCAGCCTAAAAGGCTAACTTTATGACTTCATATGCTATTGTCAATGTTACAGATATTACAGTGGGAAGTGTTGGGCAATTTACTAGCAAGCAATGGGATAATGTAGACAAATGGCAGCAAACTATCCAGTTGCTTTGGGGATGTTCTGTTTTCATCCGTGCTGCACCATGTCTGGATTTTTGCTTCATCTCTCAACTTGCAATTCTGTGTATTTCACTTTAAATATGCTAACTAGATCTATTTCAGTCTAGAAGCTTTCTCACATGCACTGAAATGCATGTGGAATCAGAGATATAGTAGGAGAGCAGGAAGATGATTTTATTTATACAGTATTGTGTGGTAAAAGCTCTGAAAGTGGGAACATGTGCACACGCCTTAAATCCATTTTTGTACAGTCCCTGCTGAGGCTGGAGAGGAGACTAGTGAGCTACCACCAAAAGAGCAGGTGCTGCAAATGGAGAATGTACCACGGCTAGGAACACATCAGGGGCTTTGCTGAGTTGGGATGGGAGCATCACCCAGCCTGGTATGCAGGAGCAGCATAGGTCTGGGATGATAAAACAGCAGAGGCAGGGAGAAGAGCTTGGTAGGGGCAGATTTTAACAGTCACTTGGGGAAACGTGTGATTTTAAGAGCATGTTATACTGGACTGGAAACATTCCATCACACTCTTCCACTTATTGGCCTCTGTTTTCAAGTGAATTGAGCACTGTATAGTCTGTCCTTGATAGTGAAATCGCAGAAGGGTGGTGGTGCAAACTGCCCCTTCTGGAGAAACACATGATAAAATGCCTCATCCTGCCTTGGGAAGGATCATGATGACTATTCCTGCAGCTGTTGAAATTAAGAATCGAGGTTATGAATTAGACCCACACTGAGAGCATCAGTTCATGTCATAAAAGTTAGGAGACTACCTCCAAAATGCAAGGAATGGTGTTCTGTAACCAGGCTGGAAAAGTAAACCACAGGAAAAAATGTGGCTCACTGGTCTCCCTGCAGCCATGTGGTGATCTAGGAAGAGGTACTGAGTAATGTCCATTACAGGCTACAAGAACTTGAAGTAGGTTTTATTTGTAGTATAAATACTTTATACTGATTCTTAGTAACAAACCCTAGTTAATGAAACCTATCCAGAGGCCCTAGTCCACATTTGGACGACTACATGATCAATTTTATGATTATATAAAAAAAACGCAGAACAAAGTATTTGGCTTTAAAATTAGAAGAAATAAAAATAGATTTCAGAACTCTGTCCTTTTGCAGTCTTAATATTTGTATTAAAACAGGTGGTTTTAAATCTTTAATCAACAAAATGAAACAATGCAGATTGTTGTTAACAGCTTTATGGAAGTGCCCCAGAGGACCCATTTTATGACATATCATACTGACACATTTATAGTTTTTGATGAAGAGCAAACTCTCAGGATTTTAAGCTGAAACAGTCTCCTCTGCATACAAACACCATTTCAGCAATCAGTATTTGCTTTAAATTCTCTTTGCAAGATGGCTAAAACTTCTGTTTCTGCAGGTAGAGGGCTTGAGCGTGCATCATGGAGAAATCAGGGCTGGGGAACCGCTGAAACCTGAATGCCTTCTGAATGCAAACTTTTCCAGGCTACATGTTAACCCACATTTTGATGTTATCTGATAACAATGTGAAAAGAAGTCGAATGGCCACAGGCTGTTTGAAATGAAGTCACGGGCCATGCATTCCCCAGCTGTGGTGCAAAGGAAATGACTGATAAAAATATTTTTTCTAGCTGACCTCCGGCTTACCTTTGTCTGCCAAAGAATTTCCGGCTAATTCCCTGTTAAAGCTTTCTTGCAGCTACAGCCTATTCCTAGAATCTTCTGTGTCAGGAAATACAGACCCCATCTGAGCTTGTTTATAGATGCACTTTATCTAAAAGATAAATAAAAGCTTTGTTCTAGAGATGCAAATAGTGCTTCCTAACAAAAAGTAAATTGCACTATTTCTACATAGGGGTAGAACAGCACTCGGTATTTAGATAGCTCGTTACTGGAGAAACTACTTTGTCTCAGTACCACTGGATACACATACTTGGGGACGGATCTGTGAAGGGCTATGGAGCACTCACTTTTGCAGTAGCAAGTATCAGCAGCATGAAGCCATTCAGAACCCTGTGTCTGCTGCCTAGGCTCAGTGTGAAGTCTGACCCCCGAGAAATTGATTCAGAAAGTTGGCAAGCTGAATGAGATAGGTTAGGCACAAGGTGTGATTCTTGGGGGTGTCCTTTGCAAGGCTAAGAGTTGGACTTGATGACCCCTGAGGGTCCCTTCCAACTCAGAATATTCTATGGTTCTGTGATTACATTATATTCCATTACTACCCAAAACCAGCCCCTCTGCTGGCAGATAGAAGATATATTTTACCCTTCCAAGATAATGAAAAAACTAACTTTCCAATATTACACAGGTTATGGACAGGGAGTTCAGGGCCAAAAATGCACAAGTCATGCACCGTGTTTGAAAGAAGGTGGAAGTTGCCTACCTTTGGTACAGGATCCCGGGAACTGTGGTGCCCACAGCCTCTTCCCATGGCTTCACAGGTCTGAATGGGAGAGGGGTTTCATGTCCCTTTTTTTTGTGCTTTTTACTGGGTTGGTCACACAAGCCTTCAAGTGTGTTGATTTGATTTGCATATTGTCAGTATGCAGTCTAGTCATAAACATCATCTAAGCATGGTGGGTTTTTTTTTTTTTTTTTTGCAAATCTCATTGTATTTTGAATGCTTGATTTAGTTAACTGCAATGGGAAAAATACTGGAATTTTTCCTTATCAATACTGTCCTTAAAAATTATTTATAAAGGAAGCTGCAAAGGCCTTGTGTCCCTCTGCCAGAGTGAAACTGCCATGAAATTAAGGGAAACACACAAGTCTGCTTCCATAGTTTATTAGTACAAACAATGCATACACAAGACTGTATATTTGTTTGAAGACTGCAATAGATTTCTAATTTAACAACTCTGTAACAAAATTTAACTAAATTTGACATTTATGAAAATATAAATCTCTGATTGGGTAGGTTTTCCCAACAATACAAAGTTTACATAAAAACATTCAATATGATCTATTAGTTGCAAACCAGTTAGGAAAAATCATTCAAGTCACTTAATATACTATATTGGCTTGTACACTGAACATTCACACACTACATTAAGTTCTAGCTTAGCATTCATTTCTTGGAAATTTGTGACATGGAATTCTGATTTTAAAAATAAGATTATTCTGTTTAAATAATTCGAAAATATTTCCATAGGTGTGCCATCTTTAAGGTATCTAAGTAGGGGAAAATTTTCTTATCCTTTCAGATGTTGTCCAGTATGTATTTTTACTTAGGAAAATGTAAATTTTTTTTACAGCATTTGTCATTATTTCACAATTTCTGCCTTGAAACTGGTAAAACTGTACAAAAGGCTCAGAACAGTTTCTAAAGCAGAAAGTGAAGCTTGTATGTTATGTGAAAGTAAGAAAACCCCATTACAAACTGGACTAGGAAAGGACCTCTGGCCAGCCTTTACATGTAGTGGAATATTTCAGCAGATACACAAACAGTCCCAGAGTGTTTGGTCATTTGATCTGTATTTATCGTGGGAAAGAACAGAAACAATACTAAGGCAAATGTTATAAGGACTAATACATGGCATATCTGAAAACTACTAAGATTACTTTGGAGACACAGGAGATACTTTAGACTTTCTTACAATAAAATGGATAGCAACCTTTTAACATAAAGAAATTAACGTGTTTAAGCGTTCATCAGTAACGCCCCTTCTCTTTGAAAAATTTTCATTACGACCTGTACTAATACACACTATGAAGACAAAAAACTTCCCCAAACCAAAAATAAAACCCCAATCCCTATACTTCCTTTAGAACTTAGGACTTTTATAATTTTTATCACAATACAGAAACCTGAAATCCCTGCATGCAATTTAAAAAAAAAAAAAAAAAAAAAAAAAAAGCTTTCATTCTGTTCATTAAGATGAACAAACACTTGTTGCCTCACATGCTGACGTTAGCAGCTGACTGGCACCTACTCCTTTTAACCCAAAGATTAATCCCAATTAAAAAGAAAAATAAAAGTAGGTGTTTTTAAAATGATGATGGAATGTATCAAGTGTTCCAGGTTGGCAGGTGACATCTTGTCATTGCACCATCAAGCAGAAAAACACATTTTTGCAAGTGGGTATAAAGTTGACTGTTAGCTATAGACCCATCTAGGTGACTTGGAATATAAAATAGTGGTCTGACTTCTCACCAATCACTTAGAGCTTTAGTTCTAGTTAAAACAGTCTGTCAACCACAGATACGATCACCTAACTTCTGTAATAGCATAAAAATTTTGATAGTATTGCTAGAAATTTTTAATCAAGGCCCTGGTGAAATTCTGGACTAAACCTTGTATTCCGAAATTAAAAAAAACCCTGCAGCCCATTTGCTTAATGTTTGCTTTTATGTTTACAGAAATGTAAGACAGAAAAAAACAGCTGGTCTGCCCTCTGCTGTTTCTATCTGTCTTCCAAGAAACGCACTGATTTTTACACGAATTCAGAAGACATACCTAAGCAAGTGTACTACTCAGATAAGCTTGTCCAGGTGGTTATTCAGTTGTCAGAAGCAAAACTGTGTCTGCAATCTATGGCTGAGCACACTTTCTCATAGCAGTAGCTGTGTCTTTTCGTTGGTGTTGCTTCACTCACCTCAGCCTCTGTAACTGTAATGGGGCTATCCCTTGCAAATACTTCCGTTGATTCCCTCCAAATGCAGTCTGCAGTCACTTTGAAACTATAATTGTGACACTTTGGCCTAATCACTTGTGTTGCGTTGTTGAAAATCTGACGGCTGTTTGAAGTAGCAATTTTGATTTTCAGTGCAGCATCAACTCGATCCACTACAGTGTAAGTACCTATACTTCCATCATCAAATCCAATAATAATGTTTAAATGTCTCTGTGAGAGTGCAAGAAAAGTGGGAGTTTTATAAAGAGAACAGGCACCGATGTTTTTGCCATCTGCTAGCCTCATTACAATTAAACTGGAGACTGCACCATTGTCATCATCTTCGTCCCCACGACAACAAATGTACACCAGGTAGCGCCCATCACGAGACAGCCTCTGCCGCCAGATGACACCCGGAGCGTGAACCACACGAAGCTTTCCACTGTATAAATCAAGCACATTGATGTTCTCATCACCACGGGTTATAATTCCTAGCTTCCCATTTGGAGATATTTCAAAGTCTTCCAATTTTTTTAAGAAATTGGTAGGCAATTGTACACGTCTGCAGATGACTTCCTCTGTTAGGCTCCAGATGTTCACAGTTTCGGTAGATGTTATAAATACTATAATATCTGGGCAGTCTGGTATCAACTTAATATCCACAATGCTTGCACCATCATCACAGCAAAACTTCTTTGTTATACTGCCTGTCCAGAGACTCACAGCCAACACTTTGTTCTTTGCCATTCCGACTACAAATGTATTTGCAGTTGTTATAAATGCATTCTGTAAGGCAACTAAAATATTGCAAACCCTATGTCCTGTAGCCAGTCGCCAAACTCTGGATGCATTTTGCTCGCAGAGAGAGACTACAAACTGATCATTATGAGTAATCATTAGCTCTGAGATTTTTTGTCCATTAATGCGAAAGATATTTTCACCACTAACTGTGTGCCACACGTACTGGCTGCATTTATCATCTGATGTAACCATTATCTCTCCAGAAGAGGTCAGCACACAGTTTTCAACAGTACCTTCGTGCTTGAACACAGCTTCGATAAATCCAGTGCTGAAGTTCCACTTGTGGACCGAATCTGATCCATCCAATGTGTATATTAATTCACCTCTGGCTGGCAACACCAGTCTTTGGATGGGTTTGCCAGATTTGTCAATATTGGACATAGCAGTTATGATGTCTATATCCCAGATAGAAAGGACACCACTGGTGGATAAGGATAGCAGCATGTTGTGATGATTTGATTTAATTAGCCTGACTATAGTTCCTGAGATTTCCTGTAAGCTTGCCATACACTGTCCAGTATCTCTTCTCCAAACAAAAATGGCTGAGGTATTTTCCATTGAAGCAATTATACAGTTGCCATTTTTGGACAACACGGCAGATATAAAGCGCTCATTGTGTTTAGCTCTAAACTTTTCAGCCACCTTCCACACACGAGTGTCAAGAAGTTCAATGCTGAGAGCCTTACAAATTAAAATTGCACTTTGGTCTTCAGAAAGCTCTATGCTGACAACTTCGCTGTCTTCTCTTCTGCAGTCAAAGTCATCTGTAAGCTGGGGTTTTGCGATTTCCTCTGTATTCCAAACAGAGAGGCTACCCTCACTGTCCACCATCACCATTTCTTGGGCTGTGTCCAAAATGAGAAGGAATTTCACAAATCCACTTGAAAATTCAGAGGTCACGGTGGTCAGCTTCTCTCCGCTGCCCAAGTGGAAAATGGTCGCGGTGTTCAGATACTGTCCGCAGAATGCATAAACTCCATCTGGAGAACACTGCACACAGGTCACTTCGTACCAGCAGTGGAAGTGATACAGAGGCCAACCATAAATCAGATCTATTACAGTAACATCTTTACTGGCCTCCAGCCAAGCAAGCGCATGGTTGACTGATAATGTAAATCCATTGATAAAACTGGAGCCCCCTGCAATTCCACAGTGTTTTGACCCCTTAATTTCCACCTCAGACAGAAGACAGGAATTTACGTTATCATATATCAAAAGAGTGTTGTTTGTTGTAGCCACTACAAGATACTTTTCATCACTCGTAAGCTTCATCCCTAAGATAACAGACGGGGCTGTTGTAATTTGCCTTAGTAACTGGCGGGTTTCTACATCCCAAGTGCTAATGGAACCATTTTCTAAAGCAGCAATAACTGTGCTGGGATTAAATGTAGGCAAAATCTCGGTGACATGCATGCAGCTGGATGACAGCGGCAGGCGCTCGGGGCTGTAAGTCACATCCATGGAGGAATGCAAAGGGACGATAGAGCAGTACTTGGGTCCATCCTTGTCACATTCTAAGAGGAGATGTCTGAGTTTGGGCAATGAACTTACTACTGGGAGAAGTCTCTGCTGCAATTCAGCAGAGAGTGAACCTGGGTATTTTACTACTTTCAACTTTATACTGCGGAGGGTACTGGCCAGAAATTTCAGCTCCTTTTCTTGAGAGTAAGTGTAAGCCAGTTCTATGTCAGAAAGTGCTTTATCAAACTGCCCTATTCTAATCATGGTGTACAGCCAGCTAAAGTTCATGATGACTCCGTACAGAAGATCATCAGTTCTTCCACATCTTGTTAAGTGATGAATAAGTTCTGTCATTTTTCTGTGATTAATAAAAAAGATATCAGGTTCCAATGGGTTACACTGAAAGACCCATGGCTGATCTGGTGCTTGCCTGTCAAAAGCAGCCTGATCCATGCAGTGCTTTTCATCCTCGTTCAGGCCTCTACTGTCATGGTCAGGGCAACCACTCAGATATTGGTCATTGCTGTAAAAAGGTTTTCTTCGTCCACCTGACCAAACACCAAGGAAATACTCTGCCATGACCGTGTGCATTTCACGCAAGTCTTCTTCATTGTGCAGGTACAATTTCTGGGCAATTAGTTGCAAGTGCCTGTTTGCCCAAAGAAGCAGCGTTACATTTTTCACCTGTCGCTCTATTAAATACCCCTGTAAGCCCTCCTTAAGTCTTGCAATGTATATATATGGAATTCTCAATGGGTTACTCTCTCTGACTCTCTCATTCAGTTCATACATAACACTGTTGTCAAGGGCTAAAATATCCTCCAATTCCATTTCACTCAGGCCAGATTTGGACATAGTGATGTAGCCAAGTGCTCTTGACAATAGTCTTGATCCACACTTGTTTTCCAGTGACCAAAATAACTGCTCTATGCTTTCATGGACAGTAACACAGAGGGAGGACTCATCCACATCCTTATGAGATCTCCAGTTCCTGACCTCTCTGAAGGTTAAGTTCACAAACATAGGCAGTGTGCACTTGGAGAATGCCTCATTGACATAGATTTGTTGCCCTGATGTTACTTTCCTTTTAACTCGCAGCAGCTGATGTTTCAGTACTTGACTACACATCTTTCTGTCCCTTGCAGTCAATTCAATATAGTTGCTTTCTTCATGAATAAGGCACCTCAGTTTTTGCAGGATCCCATGCTTGTTTGGCAGTGTTGACAAAATTATCCGTACTGACCGTGGAAGGTGAATGGGAAGCCACCAGAGCTTCCTACCATCATCACTATCTGTTAGCTGTTCTAAAGCATCAAATATTATCACCAGTGGCCTGTGAAATGAAGACTCATTCAAGAGATTTATGAACAAGTCTCGAAGGTCATGAATCTTTTTTGGGTAACTTTGTACAAGGCAACGATAGTTGACTGCTAGTTGTTCACAAATGCTTTGAAGTATATTCTTCAGATCTGTACTTGTTTCAGTGGATCCCAAAAATCTTATAACTACCACGGGGTCAGAATCTGGTCCCATCTCTTCTTGCAACCAGGAGTAGGCCTAGAATATAGAACATAATTTAGTTTATATCTTAATGAAGCACAGTAACAAAGTTTATAAATAGCGATAGTCTATATATGAATAAACATTTAAAAATATTACTGGTTGAATAGAAATGCTTTCACTGGCAGAGTTCAAGATGGGTGCAGTGAATGAAATCCATATCATATATCGTCTTTGTTTAGCCCAAAAAGGCTTACATCAAAGGGGACACAACTAGAATGTACTCCATGAATCCCAGGGTACTCTTCCAAAAATCTGAGTCTCAGTTCTGAAAGTAAGTAGGTAGAGTCTCTTATACATAAACTTCCTTAGACACTACACAATGTCATCCTTGGTCAGGCACACCAGCCTACCACCTAAACCTGTTTAGCACTGATTCTGAGTGACTATAAAGGCATGTCTTTAGAGGACATGGATCAGAGAACAGGTTGCCCTTAACTAGCTGGTTATTTTAATAGCTGGCCCATAGAACTACACTTTGCCTTGGCGTACCTGTGATTTTTACTCTACACTGCCACAAAAAGGAAAAACTATCTATCTCTTTAAGTTTTTTTGGTTAGAGCACTCCAAGCCAGTGAGAAATGTAACTTCTTTAAATCTTCCCAGTCTTTGCAGGCTAACACACTTGGTTCTGCATCTCTTCACCTCACTTTATGTTATTACAGTATTTTTAGAGAAAAGCAGAACCAGAGTCTCTAGGCTGACTTATGTACTCAGATATGAAATGAGATCTTGAGTTGCAAATCCCAATTTCATATACCCAGCTAATGTGACTCCACAGGAAGTATATATAGGGATTTTAAACAGTATTGTTCCCTTCTTCATTTCTTTCTGGCTGATATGGCTGTTTCCCAGCTCACAATGCTAAATTCTCTGACCACTCTGCTGGGAATTCAAAGTTGTGACTCCCAGCTAGAGAATTCGGTCTGGTGATGCCAGCTTGGTCTTTTTCTGTATCTTGTCCTGCCTTGCACAATGTGTTTCATTCATTTCCCTGTAGTACTCAGCTCAATGACTTAAACAGCATACATCACACAAATAAGTATGGGTATTTTTGCAGCTTATTACAGATAGATTTGTAGCCAGTGTATTAGAATAATTCTGTAATAATTCCTGATGAGAACAGGAGATGGCATGACTTGGAAAGACATACTGCATTTGTGTTTAAAACTAAAACCAGCATAAGATGTTTAGATGGTTGTGGATTCCTAGGGCCTCAGAGGAACACGAAGGAAAGATCATTCTAAAATGTATGTTGTTAATTCAAAATATATTGATGCCTATTAGACTTCTATGAGCTTTGATAAACTATGTTTGTTTTGGCTAAGCACATGATACAGATACGTTATTATTGAAAGGTAAGTATTTTTCTGCATATGTATACAATAATATGCCGAATACACAGGTTATTATTTTGATTTTGTATATCAAGGGCTGATAGATCTGTTGAGAAAAGAAAGAATTAAACTAAGTTGGCCTTTATACACAGTAATGCTCTCAACACGACCTTAGTACGTAAGGTATTTATTTACCTTCTTCGCTGCTTCAGCTAATAAAAGAGTCTTCCCTGTGCATGGTCCTCCATATATGATAAGAGGGTTAATGTGTCCTATTTTTCTAGGTAAAACATATTTGTGAACTATGTTTAATGCCTCACATCTATATTCATAAAAAGTGGAGTACGTTTTACATAGCGATGAGTGTTGGAGAACTTCATCGTACAGCATGTCTGTCTCCGTGTCAAAATTCTGCTGCACTGTAGCTTGGATTATATCAATCATGTCTTCGTAGAACTGTTTACCAAGTCCTTCAATGTAATGGCTCTCCACTTCTTGGGAGTAACCCAGTTTCATGTCACAGTGAGTGACGGATGTGTACACTCTCAGATTGGATGATGCGACAATGGTAGGAATGAATTCATCCCTGAGCTTGATCAGTTTCTCATGGGCTTCAGGATCTCGTAGAAACTTCCCAGCTTTATGTACCACGTCCATGTATTTTCCCATCTCTGGAATTTTAACGAAACGCTCAATGTTGGCAATTTTCCGAATGTAGCAAACACACTTCTTTAGGAAAGCCGGTGTTTGTTTACCCAAGGCAAAATCAAGTTCATCTTCAATAGCTGAGGATGAAAAGAGAACATAGAATCTCTGTTAACTTTTCTTTATAAACAGTTCAAGAACATGCCCTACCCCCAACAGGCAAACTCTTGATTGCATTTGTTCTCTGTAAAAACAGAAAAAAACAAAGAAACAGAGAATTTGCTGGGTGCTTTTGTACGAGTTTTAGTCTCAAGCAAGCACAAACCTTTTTTTTTCCTTCAAATTATATGAGAAATGCCAACAGAAATATATTTTCATGTTTGTGGAAAGGTTGACAGAAAAGACAATAAATGAATACATAGAAATTGTTAGTGTGAACTTTACCAGAGGAAAGATATCTCTTTGCTTGGCTATGTTTCATTTTTCCTTTCTCATACAGCAATTTCACAGCAGTCTTAAAAATCTTCTTAATCTCTTCTGATATATCTTGCCATTTGTTCTCATTCACAGAATTTGAAGAAGATTCCATCTTTTAAAAATATCCATAGTTAAAAAGTAGGTGTAATACATACATATACAACTTCAGAAAGTAGAAGTCTAATATTCAAGGCCAAAAATAACATGGTAACAGAGAAACACACACACTAACAAAAATAAATAAAAGTTAAACGTTTTATAATGCAGATGATCATAATGTATTCCATTTTAGAATTTTAAGAGTTAGCTCCTTGGAGTATTTTCTAAATCTCTAGTGCAGGCAGCTAATGCAATATTTTTCAAAAATAAGGCAAGTAACACCTTTATAGAAAGAGGGTTTTGAGAACCAAGCCTGAAATAATGAGAATAAGGCAGCAGCAATACTGCTAAAATTATCGCTCCTTTAATGAGACGTAACAATGGTAATAATTTAAACTTGGATCTCAAAACTGAAACCGAGGTTCCTGGTACCTGTAATTAAGTGTCTTATATTAGCTACCATATTTTAAAAATGCAGGATTATATGTGACATTGCGTTCATTCATTCATTGCTATAGTAACACTAATCTTAACTGTCATCAGAGAGGAAATAATTCACTAATCCTTTCAGACAGTATCTTGCAAATGTCACGCTGGTGCTTTCTCTAAAGCAACTAGTTTTTGTTTACTGTTGGTGAAATGTTTCAGGGGTCTCCTGTTTTCTTGGAGGGTGGAACCTCCAGGATAAATTCCCTAGCAACTCTTTCTTGACAGAGCTGTGTATCTTTTAATACTTTCTATAAGTTTATGAGATGTAACTCTGTGTTACATCTTTCAGTTATGTTACATCTATGTTACATCTTTAAGTTACAGCTTTAAGTTATGAATCTCTTTTTATTTAGTCCTGTGTTAGTCAGTAGCTTCAGGAAGAGTACAAAGATTTAATAACAAAAAAACCCAATAATACAGTATGCATTCAAAATGAAGTGAAAGCTCTTTTAAAGACTTCAGTTTTTGTACACTCAAATATGTCCTGGGGTATGTATTGGATGTGCAGGAGGGTAGAACTGACCCCTGAGAAATAGATACAGTTTTTATAGTCATCAATTAAAGACAAATGCCTGCTTTAAAAATGATAATTAACAGTGTTCAAAAATCTTATGTTAGAATACAGGTAATAAATTAAAAGTATGGTATCTGAATCAGGACAATGCTAAGCACTTGTTTGGCTGTTAGAGTTTACTTCTATGGGGATAGAAGGGAAAATGCGTATTTCCTCTGCAAGTCCTGTTCACTGAAATCTAGCAAATGCACAATACAAAGCAGAAGAGCCTGAGTTCTCCATCTTACAACATCAGGGAAGGGAAATCTGCACAGCTGTCCCACTAGCCTTAACAGGTTGCAGATGACCCAAGCCCACTTGCTCTAGCTGTTATCAGAGAGCGCATCAATGCAGGAGTCATGTTCCTTGGTGTTTTGCAGCTGCTCCTTTCACCATGTAAAGGAAAGGAGCACCACAGCAGCAGTTGTTCGAGTGTGGACAGGCCTGTGGAAGCTAATTCAAAGACAACAGCAAGTGCCTGGCCTTGGTGACAGTAACTGATAAAGAAAAATTTTGTGAGCAGGTGACTTACCGTATTCTGGTAGTTCTTCAGCATTTCAGATTTTGGTCTGAGGTAATATGCCGGTGGCACTGCGTTCTCATCCCTGCAGTACCACTCTTCTAAAATTCTTGTCTCTAGCTTGGCCTCTATAGCAGCATCCAGAATCATTTCAAATTCCGCTGACTCAACTTCCCCCGGTATTCGGATGTCCCCATACTTCTCTCCCAACAGGCCCTACGTATTTACGGGAAAGTAGGAATTAAATTTTTCTTTTTTTGTTATGCAAAAAGCATCCTCAGGATCTGAATTTCATAAAAGTAAGTTTGGTAGTAGCGTAATGACTTTGAAATTACTAGGAAGGGAAACATACTGTGTGACAGGAATTACTGTTAATGTACCGTACTGAGCTATATTTTACTATGATGACTTAGAAAATTTCAAGTAGATGTATTGTCTCTCATAATACTAACTGGTAGTAAAAATACAAAGGCATTCAAAAGAAGTAATTAAAAAATACCCTACATACTTAGCACAGTATTGACTCATGTATTATTGAGTTCCATTAGTCACAGGTTGAGATTATCCTCACATGCAAAAGCAAATTGAAATTGTGGTTTATACCAGCAATACCAAGGATCAGTGTTGCAGAACCATAAGCTGCTTTGCTGTCTTCTATTCCCTTGTTGTCTTTGCCCCAGTACCTGTCCACTGTATGAACAGTGGGGCAAGGAAGGAGCAAATACTGAGCAGAAATTGATCAAATCCAATTTTAGTACCTCTGCATAAAGGTAAAGGTTGGTGGAAGTCAGTTCTTAAGCTGCAGCACAGGAGACATTTCACTTTCAAAAATGAGGATTAAAATAGTGGTTGCAATGCTCTAAATATACTCTTTAAAAATAAACTATTTCTGTAGTTTACTGTCTGTAACCATTTTATAAAAATATTATTGTAATGTCCTACAACTTCATAGACAATAGTGTTATAGGCAATTACCGCAATTTTTTGACAAATTTTTTCAAATTTGTGATCTTCAGATCAATTCTGCATTAAATACTTGGTCCACAGAAGTCAGTGAGAATTCTTACTTAATTTAAAATGGGATTTTAAAAAAATTCTTTCCTCATTTTAAATGTATTCAGCAAAGATCTTGAGTTAATGAGAAGGAGTACTTAATGTGGAGAGCAACCAACAGTATCAGAATCTTGATTTGAATCAGAAAGATCTCTTAGTAAAGTAATGCTAATGCAAATATAGTAGTGCCCTAAAAATGTAAATGACCATGTTTGTAAATAATATCTAAATATTCATTATTTTTAAACCACTTGCCATAATGAGAAGCTGTTTTAAACTCTCCCAGTAGAAGAACACCCTGAAAATCAATAACCGATGCTGATGCAGCCTGCTTCACTGATTATAAAAGCATGAAGCAGCAGAACACTTTGCTGAACCCAGCTATGCTGGCACATGGTACTCCGGTGGCTCACCTTGCCAGATGCTGCAGCCCCAGAGCAGACATCAGAGCAATGCACGAACACTTCCTAATCCTTTCAGGGAAAACCAGTTAGCTCAGACCACACCCGACACTGTGTAAACTAACCTGGCTGATTTTTGCTTGGAGCAGACTAGGAAGAACTCACATGAACTACCAGGCTGGCTCTGATGGCAAGCAGCCGGCATCCTCCACAGAGGAGCACTGACAAAGAGCTGGTGGACAGAACAAGTCAATGTCTGTCCACTGCTTGGGAGAAGAGAAGGAATGTAGGAATTGTGACAGTTCACATAGCCCAGGCTCCAGTGTCTGACAAGTCACAGCGCCCGAGTCCTTCAAGAAGCTTCTCCAATAGAGAGGCTTTAGGGGAAAGTTGGGTTTGCCTGGCTGCCCATTTGGATCCCACCATAGCTTCATTCAGGGTACACATCCAGGAGTCAGGAGAACAGAATGAATGTGTTCAGTAACTAGAATTATATAATAATAAATTTAATGAAATAAAATGAGCCAGTATTTCTATAATCTAAATTTATTTTTGATTTGTGATCATTCCAGCTAGTAGCTCCCCTCAGAGAGGGCTATGTTGCTTCACATAATGAGATAGCTGGTGAAAATGTTGAAGCTTTTACTGTTCTGATCTATTCATACAGCTCTATAATTTTGGAATTCTGAAGCTGCAGAGGTTAAACAAAATACATTATTATTTTCCTTCTTCATTCAAGTGAGGTTAATAACTTATATCATGCTGAATTGGAAAGCCTCTTCACATTCAGGTTGATGTCGAAATCTCATAAATGTCTCTCAGAGGAGCTTTTACCTTGTATAGAAATTAATACTCAGAATTCATTAGGCTACACTTTTTCTGAATATAAGTCCAGTGGATTCAATAGACAGTTGCCTGAGCAAAGATCAGTAGCTGGGCCCTTCATTAACAGTACTAAAATGTCAACATTATTATGTCTGATTTTAATGTACTGCATTTAATCAACTAAATTTGTTTTGGAATTATTCTGTGTTCTTTTCTGCTTCTCTGGTACAGTTTATGTTGTTCTCTCTCCACTGTACTATAGTTAAATAATGACTGGTTTTACTTTAAAATGAAAAGACAAGACTTTTTTTATACCTCTCATCTGTCATTGCAAAAGACATTATGTAAATAATCTTGTATTAGGGATTAGCCTCCTGACTACTTGAGCAAAACACAATAAAAAAGAACTTTGACATGATCCAGCAAACCCTAAATACAGTGCTGAGCAGGTATATCATTTAGAGCAGGGCCATCCCAGGCACTGCACTGAAGCTGTGCTCCTGTTAGAGCCCTAACAGAAGTTCCCTGAGGTTCTGGCTCTTTTCTACTGAGAAACTAATGCTCAAATGCTGGGTTATGCCACATAAACACACCAGGTTCCTGGTGAACAGTTCTTCACCCAAATGCACCTTCCTGTAGATGCATGTTTTCCATTAGCAGTGGCATTAGTAAATTAAAAAAAAAGACTAAGGGGTATAAACAGACTATATGTATTTGCTGGAATTTTAATTCACTATTTGTTTCTAAGGCTACATGACAGCCTTAGGATGGGTGCACTTGCAGGCACAGGCTGTGAAAACTACATCTTCCCATGTTAGAGGTGAGGCTTGGAAGTACCTCCTTCACTCTTTTGGTGTCATTCTAGTTAAATTAATATCTATCTGTATAAGTGTAGTCTATCAGGGTACCACAAAACCACTCCAACATTAGAGGCCTAAATGAGAAGCTCCGAACTGCACTTTTCCTTCAGGAGCTTCAGTGTCTGAACTGCACCCGTGTCAGAGGCTTGCAGCAGCCTCTGGAAATATCTGCCCCATCTCCATTTCCCTATACATTCTAGTAAATGCAGATTTCTTCTTCTAAAAATAAAGAAAAATGAAGCAACAGGATTGAAACTGAATGTAATTTCTCACAATCTTCATGCTGTTTCATACTTAGTCTGTGAATTAGAATTACCATTATTTCAGATCCTTTTGAACTATGTTATAGTACTCTACAGTAAGAACCTAAACTTCAGTTGTGATAATGATGCCTTGGAGTGGCTACCTAGAACAGAGGCTAGACAAGACTAATAGAATAAGAGTAGGTATTTATTAAAGGCCTTCAACAGGTACACCTTGGGCAGTCAAAAGCCTCTGAGAGGGGCTACACCCAAGATGGACGATGGTCACGAGTTTTTCATACCGTTATAAGTTTGGTCCATTTACGTATCAGGGGTTAATCCTCCAATTACAGCTTCAGGTAATGAAGTAATATCCCCCCAGTTTGCTCCCCCCCAGTTCACTTTTGTTTATACTTTTGGGGGCCTGAGGTAGTAGGCTGTCCTTGAGTTACAGGCCTAGAGGGATTGTTCTGTCTAAGTAAGACAGGCAAACAGCAGCTGACAAGTTATGGAGTTTTAGAGTTATACCCTAAAGCAGTACAAGATTTGAAAGATACAAAAGCTAAAATCCTAAGGCATCAATAACAACATTGCCGCATCCTGATGATTATTACAGGAAATTATTTTTAAAGGGAACAGTAATGTTTACTCTGTGTTCAGTATCGAGAGACAGTTTTATATGCAGACTCGTGAACCAAAGTCTCCCACCTGATGAGTCATTTTCCTTTAATAGTAAAACAACAAATTAAAGACTCATTAGACTGAAGGGGATTGAACTGTATAAAACGACCAGGCTGACAAACGTATAAAACCCTCAGCAACCATTTGTGTCTAACAAAACTTTACAGAATTAACACAGAGCAACCTCAGGAGCAGCCTTGTTAGCTTTCACAGAATCACAGTCATAAAATGGGTTGGGTTGGGAGAGACCTCAAAGATCATCCATCTGCTTCCAAGCCCCCAGCCATGGGCAGGGACACCTTCCAACAGACAAGGCTGCTCAGAGCTCCATCCATTGTAGTCTCCATCAGGGATGCTTTGTTGAGCCTGAGGCTGAAATCACTATTAAACGAAGTTTAAAAAACTACTGCCTTTCAAGATGGGAAATATTTTTCATTCTAATATTCTTGGTGTGGAAAGATATTAAAATTATAGGCGCAGTCACAATAATGACCAAAAGGAGGACACAAAGAAGATTTAGATTTGATCTTGAGATATGAGGGATTCACATGGCATGTCATATGATTAGTTCAGACATCATCACTAAAATATTCATGAATTCTGATGCCATACATTATGTTAAATCAGAACAAGCTGAAATTTTAGATATATTTAATTCCAGCTAAGTTGTTTGGTGGTAATTTTAATAAAAAAACAGCTGTCAAATAACAGCAAATTATATTAACTGCTGATTGGTTTAATTAATTTTTTTTTTTTTAAGAAATTATAGATTGATATCTGCAAATAGAGCCATTTGAGAAGGCAGATTTGTAATGTTTTATGGAGTGATTTCAGGTACTTGTCAACTTAAGAGCAACAATTTTTTTTGCCATTTTGCCAACAGACACCTGATCCAACGATCTTTTGCTGGGCTACTTGGAATCAGTCCTATTTCTCGGTCTTTGTGAAGACACGTGACACTGACGTGCACACGTATGTCCTCTCTGCCTCTTCTCAGAGCAGTCTTGGATTGCCAGCTTTTTGAAGAATAAGCATTCAAGAAATCATCTTTGAAGGAATTAAATCTAACCACAGTTAATTTTAAACTTAATATACCTCCTTGTGTACAGGACTAAGCACCACAAATTAAACAATTTGGTTTTGCAAGATCCATGAGGAATTAGGAAGTATTATTGTCCCCACGTGACACAGGAATTAAGTGCAGGGAATTAAGCCTGGGCAGGGACTCAGAGCTGGGACAGGTAGGCAATGGTTAGTCATAACCATGTAGTGGAATCTGTTTTTCCTAACTCTCAGCTGTCCTTCTTACAGAAACTGCTCACTACTGAAGGAGGAAAGCCGCGACCTCTTGTGATGAGGTCCTGAGTGACTCACATTTCAGCCTGCTAGATTAATATAAGCTTAAACTAAGATCACGTATTCAAAGTGGAACAGCTCCATTAGGAGAATGAATATCTCCCATTATTGAAGATGTGCTGCATGCTTCACACTGTGGGCTGAAAATTGGATGGATTTAAGTGCTTTTAAAACACCATGGGGGATTAAGTTCATCTGTTGTCAGGAGCTGGAAGAGGCTGGTCTCACCGATGTCCCAGAGGTGTCCTTCTACCATTCCCAGGGGAGTTGTGGATTGCAGTCTGGTATCACGTCACGCCTTGGCAGGAGAAGAAATGTAGTGAGGAGCAGGCTGTAGCTCGTGGGCTACCACCTAGAGCGAAGTATGTAATAAGGAAGCACACCCATAGAGCAAAAGCCCTGTTTCAAAACCTCCCCTGAACTGGAAGAGAGACAAGTCTGTGGTCACCAGGTATGAACCCTACACATCAGGCTTCGAGGCATGAATGATGGGGTAACAGTCGCACATCAAAGGCCCTGCCACTGCAGCTCCTTTCTGTGCAAGCAGGCTCATAGCATTGCATAAGCAACTGAATATTAACTGCAACAGAAACACGAACGTTATCTTTCCACAGTTTGCATGACTGACAAGGGCCACAAAGTCCTCTGGATCCCTCTCTCCCCTGTGGTCATTTACCATTTATTGCCTTCTGTTTATCCCAGGGTTAGAGACCTAACTCCCTGCTTCCTCAGCCTTTGCTTCTAGCCTTCCTTCCTTCTGTAGTAAAATCTTTCTTATAAAATAAAACCTTTTTTCCTCGTTGAAGCCATACATTTCAGTCAAATAGCCATTTTTGCTCAGACAAATAAGTTTTTTTCTCTGCTGCTTACTGGGATGTTCATACATGTGTTATCTCATAAAAAGTATGTTACTATGTAGTGGATCAGACTTCTATAGACAAAAGAGACACATAAAGAAAAAAACAGAAATATTGACATTTATATTTAGCACCAGGCTTAAAAGACCTCAGATTTCATCTAAATATTTTTTCTAAAAAGCTTACTGTAATCAGATTCCAATACCCATCAATTTCTTTCAGTTGCTATATTTGTATGTATGGAGATAGAATGACTTCAGCATAACTACAAGAAATGCTCCATTGTTTTCAAATCTTACTTTTTACATGCATGCTGGCTACATTCTACATCTTGTCTTTCATATTGGATTTGGAGGTGGTAAGACAGTGCATTCGCATGTGCAAACCTGCCTAGGAAGCCATTCAAGTTAAGGGAGGCACACAGAATTGCAACATGTAGGTGTGTTTACCTTCCTTATCTGCAGAAATGTGGGTTTAACTGATATAATCAAATATACAGTAAACCACGTCTTGAAAATCTGAAACAAATGGCCAGCATACCAGTTTTTAAGGGCCTTTTATTTAACATCCCATCCTAAGAAATGTAGCACAACTCTAGCACTTTTTGGTTTCTTGCAAGTATATGACAACTCTGTTCTAACAGTATCCTGTAGAAATCACTTATGTGATATAAAATGGGCAGGTGCAGACAGAGATATTTTTGGGGAAAAAAAAGAAAATTAAAATAACAGGATTAGCTGGGTCCCTGCCTCTCAGGCCTTGAAACCAAGAATTTACTACCAAATAACAAACAGAAAAGAATGTCCTATTTCATTATTTTTTATAACTTAAGCGGAACAACAGCCAACTCCTTTCAAATTTAAAGCAAAAATGCTAATGGCTAAACAACAGTGAATCATCAGAACTAAAACCAGAAAAGTATGTTTACTTCAATTTATCTCAATGGAATATACAAGTTAATTGCTTGTTAGGGAAAACTCCAAGCCATTGTACTGGAAACTGAAACCAAGATGAAGAAAGCTGCCATACCATGCTTAATCTAAGCCAAGTTTTAGGAAGCTGGAGTTGCAGAGTAGCTGGTGCCCAGGAGACGTCCTGAAAATAACTGCCTCTATTCCCTTTTATTGTACTTCTAGCTTCTATGAGGTACAGTGTAAGGGCCTCATGATAGAAACACGGGGAGAATGTTCTCCAAATAAATAAATACATTTGACAGCTTTTCTTGCCTATCAAAGAAAGAAAGTTATGTTGCATTGGTATTAAGTCTCCCAAAAATACTACCATTAGAAATCAAAAATATGAAAAAAGGACAAAAATGTCATAATCTGTGATTTCTAGGATGTACAGGTCAAAGTGTCTTTTAGAGCAGCATTTTTCTTCTCTGCCAAGAGCTGTAAGGCAGTGCAGCTTATCAGACAGAACATTAGAGCTGCTGTACATCTCTTAAATCTTCTTTCCACTTTTACTACATCTCAGTATGGAAACTTGTAACTTCCTGATACTTTTGCCACTGACTCAGACTGCCTATCCATAAAATGAGGCTAATGATAGCATGCAAAATAAGCATTTTATTTTGAGTATTTCTATTTTGGTATGCAAAGGATGTGTATTTATGTATCAGCAGTGATGGAACTGTTATTTTACACTGTTTGTCATTTTTAGTTTTT
The DNA here is from genome assembly GCA_013397755.1 of Cnemophilus loriae. Classification (NCBI taxonomy): domain Eukaryota; kingdom Metazoa; phylum Chordata; class Aves; order Passeriformes; family Corvidae; genus Cnemophilus; species Cnemophilus loriae. Next base: position 678,525 of record VZTF01004975.1, on the reverse strand, counting down.
AAGGAAAAAATGATACCACAGAGCCATATCAAACATTTTCATTTGCTTTTTCTCCTTAGGTTGAAGCTTGTGAGTAAATAGAATTAATTTTAGAACTTCAGCTGGCTGTAGAAAACATAAGAAATACAATTTTTAATTGAAGTTGCTGAAGTGAATAGGAAACTAAAGGCATAATAAAGACATTTCTGTACTGAGAATTGTTTTTCCACCTGCCCGGATAGATATTTATGTTCCTTGGCTTGAGAAATATTGCAACGTGTTGTTTCACAGAACCATGCCCTAATTTCTCTCTTTCCTTTTTCCCTGGAGGCACTGCAGAAGGACCCTGGGGGTCTACATGAGTTTCAGAAACTTGAGACAGGTCTTGGTTTCAGTTCCATGAAGAACAAAAAGGACTGCTGAACTACCTTGTACAAAAACTGACTGCAATTGGGACAGGAAGGATGAGGTACAAGTGCTGAAGTGTTTTGCTGTGAGTACAGTTCCTGACATAAAAGGTGTAGAAAAGAAGAAAGTGGTGGTGGAGTTTCTTGATGCTTGACCTGTCTTTCAGAAAATTAAAGACAGCAGTCAAATCTGGCTGTAAATGAGCCAACTCCCTCAACTCTGAACTTCACCCACAGTGCGGTATTTCTAAATCTCAAAGCTTTTCCCTAGTGGTAGGGAGATATAAAATAAGGATGAGTAATTTCTCAGGACATAGTGTGTAGGAGCTACCAGTCTATCATACAGAGTGAACGTGCTTCCTCAGTAGAAATTCATGACCTACTTCCCTGATACAGTTTGCTCCATCAGAACTCTCCTTTCTCCTGGCTGAGAAAGTATCAATGGTCTTCCTCCACAATCTCCCTGTCTTCTACAGGTTCATGCAGCACCAACTTAGTTAATTTTGTTGCCTTTTCCTTCATTGCTTATCATTGCTGGGTCTTTGATCAGCCTGAGCATAGATGCAGGTGAGAAAATCAGTCAGAAAGAAGATAATTAGGGAACAGGTCAGCGAATAAAGATAGCATAGAGGAAGGACTGGAGGAGATTTTGCCTACCTCTGCCTAAAGATCTCAGGTGTTCACTCACTCTGATTCTCCTCCAAACAAATGTGTTATTCTCACTTTGCTCTATTTTTGAAATTGCATGGGAGATTTCTTGACAGGCATGTACATTCTTCTTTTCACACAAAGCTCAGGACCTTGCAGGTAATTCCTACTGCAGTCCAGATTTCTGTCAACTCTCTGACAAGTCCTGTAACACTTGACAAGAGTGGAACTAGGTAGAATAACAAACCAAAAGGGTTAGGTTTAATAAAAGACCGTAGCACATAGCCCAGACTGAAGTCAATAACCTTGTCTGTGGAAATCGCTACCCTTCCTACAGAGAATGGGAAATTTCTTGGAAACAGCAAGGAGATCAATATTGTATTTTAGAGGAAGGCATGGTGGTGTAACCTCCTCTGCTTTGTAAAATAATCACAACACTCATCCAAGCTGGAAAGAATTGTGACTTGAAACCCTGTCTTGCATCTCACAGGTGAAGTATGGCTAATGGGGAAAAGCTTCTCCTACTACTGCTGTTTAATGTGCCTTCCTGAGCATCCAGGGACACAGGTATCATGGAGTCAGAAAGGAAGAAGATACTCTGAGCCTATCAGTGTAGTCAGCTGGGGGGTCAGGGCATGGGTTTCTGGACACCAAACCCTGGAGTTAAAAGCGGGCACACCTCTGCATTCTTACTGCCTTCTTAGGTATGCTTTGTATGCAAGAAGGGGCCATATCTTTATTTTCTGTGAAATATGCTCTTTCTTGTATTTATCAGAAAGGCAGCTTAGGTTCTACATTCCCATTTTGGAATGGTATTTCTGTGTTAAACGATGAGGCAAAGAGCTTAGACTGAGCTAAATTTGAGCAAGGCAAAAAGGGCTGAATAAGAAACTCAAGGGATTGACAGAGGCATCTAGTCTGTAGTAATCTCCAAAGCTGCAGCAGCTGAGAAGGGGTTTTTAGAACTGCAAAACCTATTCAAATCCCACTGTACGCACAAACACACACTCCTTATTGGAAACGCACATATATTTATGCTTTCATGTAACACAGTTAAGCTGTGTGTTCTCAATAACATACACAGACACTAAGAAGGTATTAGAAAGTGTTAATTAAAGAGTATCATCAGAGGCAGAGATAGCTAATGGTATAACGGAATTTTTAACACCCCTCCTGACTTTAGGAATACTGAAGCTAGCTGTAACACGACACAACATTTCACCGCAAATTTCTATTTTTATTTTTTCCTCCTTATTAGAGCTAAACAGATTGGTTTTCATTGAGTCTACCAATGAAAACCTAAGTATGTAATTAAATGTCAAAAAAATGATTTCACAACTTTCATAGAGTAAAGCAGTCATTGAGAGCCTGATATGACCCATGAGTGTGGAGTGTGAAGCACCTACAACATTGTTAATAAACATGTTTTATACATAACATAAATGAAGGCCCTCAGAAAAATTTTTAAAATAAGTGACATCAGTTCTAGCAGATTATAATGCACCCATAATTTAGACTTTAGTACAGTATGCAAAATATTTCTCATTTTCTAACACTAATTTTTACATAATAGGTTATTTGTCTTATAATTAATGGTAAGCATACAAACACTGAATGTTAATTACTGCCTGCAGGTAATAGGTCAAATCATTAGCCAAAAGTTTAAAAATTCTGCAGCAGATGTCCACACGAATAAAAAAAATATAGGAAAAAAATATATACACATATGCCACTTGCCTGAATGAAAACACTGTCCTGTTTGTGCCATGCAAACGTATGACTGAGAGGCAGAGTACATGGTCTGCCAAAGCATGTGGCCAGCTGATGAACTGTTTTTCCAGCCACGAGTAGCACTAGCATACTAAAGCATTTTCAAACAGTTTCAAGCATTAAAGTAATTTCTATACTATACAAAAGAGCTAACAAGAAAAGAACATGTAATTGACTCACAATAACTGCAGTCTCCCTAGTTTTCTAAGCAAATATGCTATGCTTCATTTTTTCAAGGTGGAATGAAATAAAAAGTTACTCTGTGAGGTTCTCCAGTTACAAAAGAAAGAAGCTTATTACATTACATATTAACAGGACACTGACTCCAAAAAAGCACCTTGCACTGAAAGCAAATATTTTAAGAGAAAAGATGCAATACCTTAAGGATGTGTAACAGTATCACTACAAAGAACACTGATACTTTTTCTTATTTTACTTCTGTAAATTAGCATCTTTCATTGAAGAAGAAAGAGGGATCCTGTGAAATTATACATGCTGATTATTCAAAAACAAGAGGGGAAAAAAAAAAAAGGAAACAAAAGACCCAGCTACTGCTAGCTGGATGTAACAATAATCAGACTGAAAAGTGAACTTGTTATTTTTTGGGTAGGTGCTTCTTTCTGCATCTGTTATTGAAGAACCAAATCTTCCATCTGAAGTGGATGTCTGTATTTGAGAAAAGGGAAGGTATATATGCTAGGTGCAAGCAGCACTATTAATATCTGTCTGAACTTACCAGCTGCCTGCTAAATATTGTAAAGTATGCCGTTTCTTTACACAGAAGTAGCATTGCAAGGTTTAGAATCCCCTTCATCCCTCTCATTTCTACAGAATAGCTGATGCTGGATTTTTGATCTACAGTTTCATTTGTAGGGCAGATCATGACATCTAACTGATTACAGTTCCACCTCAGAATACGGTTTGGTAAAGCTCTTGAGGGTCACGAGAAAATAAATTGCATAAATCTCATGCAGCCTGTTTCTTCCTCTACATTTTACATAGAATGATGGAAATATGACTTCAAGTTAATCTTATTCTCTCTAATACGGTCATTCATATTAAATATAATACTTAACCTTTCTGGAACGCAGCATCAAAAATTGTATTTCTGTCAAGAAAAAGAAGTACAGTGACTTAGCAGAAAATATGTGCAGTCTTCTGATTGAAAATGCAAGTTATTTTTAGACTACATAAAAACCCATGCAGTTTCTATGTTATATGAAAAAGCTGTCTGATGAATCTTGTACCCATTTCCAATGGGCTAAGTTTAAAAAACAGGTAAGTATTTTAGATTTAGAGAATCAGAGATGATTCACAGGAAAATACATTCCCATCCCTAAACGAGATGAAGGAATTCACTTACAATAGCTTAATCATGTAATATCCCCCCATGCTTGATTTCACTTTCTGTATATATCTGTTCAGAGCCAAACTGCATGGAAAGGGGTAGATATCCTTTGCCTCTTAGTCTGGAGGCTGTGAAAGAAGACCAAAGCTTGCTGGGGGGAAGGTTGCAAATTATGTCTTTAAAATTGATCGCTTTCTCTGTTTTGAAGGGTTTCAAAATATACAAAGCTTTACTTTGATATTTACAGAAGAATCTTTCCTGTTGGCCAAGTCCATCTAAAACAGGATTGATGTCTGCAGACATCTGCTTCACTCCAGATCAACGCCAAGAAGTCCTATGGAGCCATTCCTGATATGACCCCAAACACACTTATATTAGAGAGTTCTTATTTGGATGGGTTTTAAATCAGACGCAGAGTGAGAAGAAAATTAATAATTTGATATTTCTTTCTTGGAATTTACTTTACTGGAAGAGATGGACTCTTCTGTCATGTCTGGCTCCAGATATTTTTCTTCATTCATTTAAAAACTGTAAATAGAGCTGTGTCCTTGGGGAAAATTAAATACTGAAATGCCCAAGTACAGGTAACTTCTGTTGAATTCCCAAAAAAAGCACTGGGTACTTAGCATTTCCCCTGAACTGGATGTTTTAGTATAGACACATTTTGACTGACTCCCTAACTTAAAGTGTGTGGTGATTTTCACAGGAAAGCAAAAGCAAAATATAACTCAGGCAATCCAGAACCTGTGTGTATTTAGTTTTTACATTAGGAATAAACCTTAAAGTAACACCAGAACTGAAACTGGAGAGATCCAGCAGAGCAAGAATAATATAACTTGGAATTTTCTCTGAGCTGGAATGCATTCAAAATTAATTATCAACCATTTGTACTAAGCAGAGAGAGTGCAGCAATATACTTCATGGAACAATTAAAGCATGCATTATACTGAGGAACACAAACAGTAGAAGCATTCCACTCCATAATTTACCTACCACACTTCCTCTTCAATTTCAGTGTGATTTAAGGACACGCCAAATATTGTAAATGGCTAATATTCTTTTAAAATCCTACTGGAATTCCAAATTTATAATGCTAAGTTCTTTAGGTCTATGAAAGCTGCAAGAGTTTTATGCTTCCCTAGGGACTGTTCAGGAAGAGATGCATGTGTTGCTCCTGAATTCAGGCCCGCCAGTTGCTGCCTCCTTGCCTTGCCCTGGACTGAAAGTGCAGAAAAGAGCTTTTATACAACTCCAGTAGGTCTGGAGGAAAGAGGAGCTTCAGAAATATCCTGTGGGGTACCTCACCAGACCAGTGAAAACACAAGGGATGATGCAAGAGCTCAAGTTATATTTGTTTAGACGTGGCAACTCTTGAGGACATGGTGAGACCCAATTCAAAATGTTTGGTGTTTCTCATCTCTCTAAGTGGTCATCTTCACAGGGTCAGCCCTGTTCTCCATCAGCAAACAAGGAAGATAACTGGTTATGGATACCGTTAACAGGTCCAAATTAAGAACAAGCTGCCAGTAATTTGAGAGGGCTAATTTAAATTACAATTGCTGTTCGGAGTAGGTAGAGAATGTTTTCACTATTCTTTGGTCCAGATGTTTTAAATGGTAGGTGGAGATAATCTCTAAGGTTTGTACAATCCCAAGCATTAACTGAGAGAACCTTGACAGGTAACAGACCAACATTTAATTTCCATTTCTCTTTTTCATTTTACAATCTTTCAGGACATAGTCATGCAAGGACAGCAGTTCAGGCAGAGACTGTGTGGTGCTATGGAGATGGAAGACCATCTATGTGTTATAACTTGCAGGACGTATGTAAACGTAAAGGTTCCACTGATGCACTGAATGCATTTTTTCTTTGGTATTTTTGTGCAATGTAGAGTTTAAACAGTTCACAATTTAATAAATATACTGCATTTCAAGCTTCCCATGCAGATTCCAAAGACAAGATTTCTGCATAAAATTTGTATGAAAAGTATTTTCCCCTCATAAATGAGTCTTCATAAATTATTCTGTAGATAAAAATAACATGGTATGTATTTACCTACAGTAAAAGCTACGAGTATTTAAATGATTTAAATGATAATAGAATAGGCACTGATTTTATACAGCAGAAAAAAACCCAAACAAAAACCCCAACCTAACAAAAAACCCCAGCCTAACCAAAATCCAAACAACTTCCCTCTCCCTTAACTGAATCTAGTATTAATAGAGGTCAGGCAGCAGATAAAAGAAGAACTGTACATTCCCAAAGTCAATGTTCACAGGAAATTATTTTGCCTTTTTTTCAGAACTGTCTCTTCCTTGCGCTTATGAATATGTGTTAATTTGGATTCTGTTGTTCCATATTTGTAGAAAAGCTTGGGACTTCCAACTTATTCACTGCACTAATTTAAGGACTGAATTTCACTTTCTCTCCATCCAATATTACAATGCAGGCACAAAGTGCCATAAAGAAACACTTTTTAAAATCAATCCATATCACGTAGCTAATTCTGAATAGTTCCATTTAATCCCAGATCTGTGTCTCAATTCAAAAAGTGGTAATTGATAAGTACCAAAAAAAAAACCAAAAAAAACCCACCAGCTGAAAAAAGTGGCACATTTTATAAAACTTTCTCAAGAAATGGCAAGTTGCCCAAAGCCTGAAGTGCCAAAGTCAATTTTTCATTATGTTACTATAAATTAAAAATAATTATGCTTGTAGGAGTAGAATCATCTTCAATTTTTGTTGTAAGTGAAATAAATCCCATCTCACTATGGTACAGCAGAGCAAAAAACAAATGTGCATAAACAGATTTCCATGGTTTTGCCAGTCTAGTCACTTGGAGAGCTACTACTTTGGGCCATACTTGGAAAACCTGAAATAAATACTGGAGTCATAGTCTCACTGCAACCTCTTTGCTAACTGTTTCCTTCTGTTTAAAAATTCTGATTTGGCTTGATTTCTTTAGTAACAGTATCAGACAGGCAGTTCTTAAAAGCTTCAAGATTCTGAGCTGCTAAAATATACAACACTAGTACGTGACAAGGTTTCCTTCACTATCAGAGATTTTACAAATCCATGCCTAAGGACACTGGGTGTTGCTACATGAAAAATTCCACGCCTTCCTGTTCCAGCTTTGATTTTTTCGTTAAAGGGAAGATAGAAAGTAGAAAAATAAACCCAGAAAACTAAATATAGTTACACAAGATGAAAGCTACCCAAACTCTCTAGAGATCTGGGCCAGTGTGTGCTTGTGAAAAAGAGTCATCACAGCATCAAACCCAGCCCAGACTCTGTTCTCCAAATGCTGGGCTCTTATGGTCAAGTCTTTGTTCTCCAGGGCTCTGAAGATAAATAAGAAAGAGTAAGAAAGTAAGGCAAACAGGTGAATGAATAAGAGCCAGAGAGATGGTTGTAAGGGTGGGATAGAAGTACAGAATGACAGGTTGCTCCTTCTCTAATCTTTGGCATGGAGAGATGTGATCTCCAGCCTTCACAGCAGGCAGTGCTTTGTATCCCTTCCATCCCACCGGATTCTGTGGCTTCATTTCACAAAATCTTTAACATTCTTCCCTTAAAAAAATAATCAAGGACTTGCAGTTTTTCCTCTGTCTTATTATGACAAGTCTAAGAATTAGAGCTGACTTAGTTAGCCATGTTTAGGTACAAAGGAGAAAAACTTTGTACCTTTTATAAATTATTTTCTTGGCAAATACATTATAAAAAAGAAAATTTGGGATAGTGAAGGCATGGTCTTACAACTGTTTTGCATTGAAGCCTAGCAAGTGACCATGAAGAGAACAATCAGTTGTGTACCAGTATATCACAGACCCAGAGCCTCCTCAGGTTGTCACTGACCTCCAGTCTTTTCACTCTCTAATACCTGGCATCCTAAATTGTCCTGGGTTTATGACATGAAACAGCAAATGCTGATCAGAGCAGATAGTTCTTTGCTGCTGCTGCTTTTCTGTACGTCTTTCTAGGCCAGCTGATAATGCATGTGTGAGAAGTACCAAGAATTAATTAACTGTGGCCTTCTTAAACAAGTTGTCAATAATTCTGTTGTGATAGTAGTACAGTCATACCCAGCTTGCTATGGAGACTGATCATAAAAGATCCTTCTTTCCTCTCCACTAATACTGAGTAATCACTGTTAATCTACAGAACCACGTAGCGAAATATTTACATAGCAAAAGCACAGCAATGAACGTAAAATATTTTAGAAAGAAGAAAATCATGCATTTGTTACTGAATCATGCATGTTAGGATAGATAACATAGTATTTTTCTTGTAAAGTAAAACATTATTTTTATACCCACAACAAAACATGGACCTGCAGAACTTTTCAAGCAATCTTCTAGCAGCTTCATACGAGTCTTTTGCAGCTCAGGACTATCCCATTCGTCTGCTTCAACTCCCCAGTATAAGTCTATGACCTGGAAAACAGTATGCAACATAGTTACTTATCATATGCCCTTTCTACCAATCAAATTAAAAATTAGCTTTGCCAACATCCTGTGCACTAAGCTTTGCTCTTCAGTGTGGTAAAAAGAAATGAGGTCTACATCCAGTCCTTACACAGACTGGCAAGGTTTCCTCATATAAATGAGAATTCCAGTGTCTTACTTTCCCTCCCAGATGGTCCCTCCTGGGACAGTCTCTCATCTCATAGTCATATGGAGATTAGCATAACAAGATCTTGATTTGATGTAGTCTTTTATTTGCTACTAGATTGCATATAATGGGTAGGTAAGAATGATGACAAAAGCATTGAAAAAATCCTGGCCCCATGAAAATTAATGGGAATCTCACTGTGGATCACAGTCAAGAACATGACTTGACACCCTGTGTCACTTGTATCCACAGAATATAAACTCATCCTGCGCGCATGGCTCTAGAGAAAGAATAGGAATGGTTCTACATTATCATCCTTCCTTTGTTAGCTGATCTTTGTACTTTGGAAGCGGAGATTGTACAGATATGCAGTGCCAGAGAGCTTGCTGTCTAGCCTTTCATATGTAGCTAGAGACTCAGTTTCATGGCCCTAATTAGCTGCAAACAAAATCCTGGAAGAAACTATTCATATTAAACTTATTTGAAGGAATTAAGTGGTGAAGTGTGATTTCACTACACATTTTAACTAAAAGATTTCACTACACATTTTAACTAAAAGGCTGAACACTCACTGTGGGAAATCGAATTTAAAAAGATAGTGATCATACGAATTACTTTTGGAATAAAACTCATGGGACAGGCTGCTACTCTCTCACTTAAGTTACTACTGATTCATATCTTGTATGTAACGTTACAAAAAAAAAATCCAAATGGATAGTTTAAAAAACCAATCAAAATCGTATTATTACATGAATATATCACAAAATTGTTCACTGTAATATTGTTTGTATTGTGGAAGCACTCTGCAAGAAACAAAATCATAAAATTAGCTGTTGTCCAAACAGATTATAAAATTAGCCTGAAGATTTAATAGAAGGGCTAATAATGAGTTAATGTAAACCTAAATTTCAGCAGTTTACAGCTGGTTCATCTTCTTGGAAAATTTCTCATGCCAATCCCAAGATTTAAGACCAAATCCTAGAGCTATTTATGCCTATGTGTAATTTCACTATCAACAGTCTCACTGATTATTTCTGGCTTAAAAGTTTGGGACTGAAATCAGTGCTTCCTGGAGCAGGCACATTGTTACTGAACATGACAGGTGGTGGTGTCCCATGTGACTCATGAGGAGTGAAAAAACTCAGGTATGGAATGCATTGTAGCTTACACTGCCAAGAGAATACACTCAATATCTTTACTTTTTACAGAAACTCTGTTGCAAAATTTTGCTGGAACATGCATTTTCAGCTGTACAAAAATGCATTTCAAGTAACCTTCCTATTTCCCTCACTTGCACTGATTTCTTTCCAGTCCTTTCTCTTTTAGTCTCATCATGAAAAAAAGTGTTCCCTTCTTCCTCTCTACTTTCTGTTATTTATTAATCTTCATTATCAAACTTCACATTGTATTCATCTGTCTGATTACTTGCATGATGTACGATAAAGCTTAAATATCCTCATTATAAAATCCTTCAGATACAGATCTTAGCATATAGTAAAAAATATTTTAATTACTTGTTGGATGAATTTATTATGCTACTCAGGTTCTTCTGAAACATGAAAGCAATTTCTATTTTAATTAACTGTTCAGAAATCACATTAATTCTGTAAATGAAGAAGAAACTCCCTGGAGTACCAGATAATTGTAGGGGCTCAGTGGCTGTTTGTTATTTTACGGGATAACAGTTTTGCCTCATAGTATCTTAACATGTTACAATTTTGTCCTGCAAGAGTAAATATTTTACAGATCAAACCTCTGAAGACACCAAGAACTTCAAAATAAGGTCTCATCAGTTGCTCATCAGGCTAACTAGAATAAATAGGATTTACAAAATTAAAGAAATGGAACAAGGAGACAATTATATCTGATTTTGAAGTTTTTACTTATGCTCGGAAAAACTGTGTGACAAACACCCACTCAAACTTTCAGTAAGGCTGCCAAGGTCATAAGACAACTAGTGCCCTCTGCAAGAGCTCCTTACACACACTGGACTGACACTGGTCTAGTTCAAATCCACACTAGTCACCTAACAAGAGACTTCTCATTCGTAATTCAGTGTTTCCTTTTGCTTACTTTAGCTTTTGTCCTACCAATCTTACAGTTTCACAGATTTCTCTTAGGGGATAAAATTATTTTATTTTTATCACTTCCAAGAGCTTAAAAAAAGAACTAAAAATTTCATTCATGCAAAATTCCACTTTCCTTCTAGCATATATATCCCATTGAAAATTATTTGAAATCGTTCATTGTTCTGTATGCTGCTAATTAACTATGTTTAGCTATCTTCCCAAAATTATTACAACTACTTTCTTTAACCTCTCCATCCTCTCCTGTAAAAGTACTGTATTTCAGGTCCCAAACACCATGAACTCTGCATGCCTTTTTCTCAGCTTACTTGCTTTCTGTCTTAGCCAATACATGTGTCTTTTTCTGAAATATCTTCTGATACAAAAAGAAGTTCATCAAGCTAACAAATCCATCGTGTGATTGAATACAGTCAGTTCTGCTTCCACTCATATGGTGATTATGTTCAGTAGCAGCTCCCACCAAACTGATGACACCTGACAGATCTCATGCTTTGCAACAGCTGAAACAATTTTGAGCCAGGTGACTCAGTGAAAGTTGGAGTAATGCACGTACTTGAAAAGCATTTCATCTGGGTCACGATTTATTAGGTACAGGGTGTCCCGAAACGTGCATTTGTAGTAGTCACCTGCAAGGTAGTTCTTGTTTGGTCAGTAGAAGATTACATATCAGGATGAAAAGTCATGTGTTCTGCTCTGTACAGAGAAATATAAATTTATCCCTGTATCCGAAAAGTATATAATAATTTACCACTGCACTAAAAACTGTAGTCTTGATTTTGCATGCTACTCTAAGAAATTTAGTGTATCAGGATGGGAATAAGAAAAAAAAAGGTCTTGCTAAAGTCTACCTCAGAGTGTCTTTCAAAAGGCTTTACTACTTTTCCTTGGTTATTTTTGTACCTTTTCCTACTTTGCTTCCACAGAAATGTGATAGCTTTCTAGCAGTTTTCTTAACTGTGTCCGTAGAGCTGTCTCTCAGACCTCATATCACATAAAGATGTTCCTGGTGTTGAAACTATATAATAAAATAATTTGCTTCTATGAATATCAACTAGAGTAAACTTAATTATTCCTCCCCTAGAGACTATATTACAATCTGTTTGAAGAAAGACGTGTTTCCTCTCACAAAGAGTTCAGTGGATTATGATCTCCTTGGAAGAGACATTTCCCTCACCGAGATGTCTCCTCAAAGATAACAGAAATAAGGGGTTGATATTTTCCATGAATATCACATGGTAGTAATACAAGAAAAATATTATTTAAATATCTTTTGCTATTTTTTTCATGTACCACTGCAGCTGGGACTTCCCAATCAGCTGACGAGCTAGGACCTTCAGATGAAATTCTTTTATAGCCATAATCAAAAATCACTGGAATTTACCAACATGCAGATTCAGCAACTCCACTGTGACTCAGGGAATTAAAACCAAATATCCTAATTTAAGAACTTGTTATTTTGATTAAAAACCAGCTGCATGTGCATCAAGAATAATACACTGGGAGGAACAGGATGTTGCATAAAAGGCATTAGCTGTTTCCAACCAAGCTACACTCTGGAGAGATAAGTTTTTGGGGTCACTAAGTATGCGAGGAAAGCTTGTGGATGCAGAGACAGAATTTCTGGAAAACTGAACAACATTTTTACAACATCTCAAGCTGTATCTGTTTCTCTTAGCAGAGAAACAGTTCCAGGCCTGCTGACATATAAGGGACTGTGAATTAGGATATACCTGATTTAAAGTACCAGCACATGTTTTAAACCAAAAACAACTCTCTTTACTACCAATTGGGTCTTGCCAAAGATATGTATGGGTCTATGTCTCTCATAACACAAAGGAAAAAATGAACTTCCTGAAGCAATGGGAATGATACAGCTGACATTAAAGGAAGCAAATTCCATAGTATATAATCACAATAAAAATGTTCCATGTCAATTTATTTTGGTAATCAGTTTCAGTATTCACCTGGTTAAATTATTTTCCACATTACAGAGGAACTTAAGTATGGTTTCTAGAAACACAACAGAGTAATTCAGATGTAACATTATTTCTTCTTATATACTCTGAATATCTAAAGTAGAGGTGGTGCTTTTTCGTCTATTTAGAATTTACCTCAAATCTGCTTGTAAAATAATTTAAGTAAATCAAAGGCTGAGAGAGCTAGGCCTGTTTAGCCTGGAGAAGACACAAATGAGAGGGGATTTTATCCAAGAATACAAATGACCTAAAGGTGGGTGTCAAGAGGAAGGAGACAGGCTCTTCTTGGTGGTGCCAAGCAATAGGACAAGAGGCAATGCACAGCAAGTTCCACCTAAATATGAGGAAGAACTTCTTTACTGTGAGAGTGACAGTGCACTGCAAAAGACTTGCCAGAGAGGGTGTGGAGTCCTCTTCTCTGGAGATATTCAAAACCTATTTGGATGTAATCCTGTGCAACCTGCTCCAGGTGAACCTGCTTTATCAGGGGGAATAGACTAGATGACCTCCAGTGGTCCCTTCCAACCCCAACAATTTTGCGTGTGATGCTGTGAAATAAAGTTTTTGTAATTTTCTATTTTACCAATGACATTAAAAAATGTTATCTGTTCTAAACAGAGTTAATTTCAAGATATAGTAATGCAAGATTCAACACAACGAAACCTACCTGAAATTCCAGGCCATAGTTTTCTCTGCAGAATTCTCTCAGCTTAGGATACACATGTTCTCTTAAGGCCCTCCTTTCTGCTATTGTATCTGTGTTGTGGAAAAAGATGCTATTAACAATATTTATATAAACTCTTCTTTTAGTCAGGGATACAGATTTTTCACTTAAAAATGAACCCTTAACACACACAGAGAGCTAATGAAAATCAAATGCTGGGATCCAATCCCTGTATGTTGTACAAACACATGCAAGTGTTTGCATGTGTAACAATACATGTAAAATCAAATAAATGTGTTTGTATGTGGCAAAATTATGCTTCATACACATTTTAATGTTGCAGCATATTACAACTCAGTGCAGCTGAATTCATTTTGTAATTCAGCGGTCAGAATTTCTTTATTGTTTTGACTTATATTTAGTTTCCAGAAAGCTGAATTTTACAAATAAGAAACACCATGGAACAAAGAGATATACTAAAGATGAAAGAGATCTCAATACTTAGAAAGAAATCAATAACGTGAGCTAGCAACACTGTCTCAAATGCTATTACTTTCTTCACCATCTTTAATCTAATAGTATCTTAAAACCATTATTTATCATTAATAGCATTATTTATCTTTTGCCCAGGTGATTCCTCCTACAATACTAAGTGCCCAGTTCTGATACCATGTCATTCTTACCATGCAAAATGACATGTTTTGATAATGAAGTACAATATAGCAATGACACCAAAATTATTAGTAAGTTCAGTATGCCCAAGTTAACCTGAACACATTTATATAAAACATACCACTTGCACATACAGTCACATATGAAGTAAATTTGGTTAGTAGTGAAATCTTGTGTAGATAAAAAATTTTATTCTCTTTCACCAGATATGTGATGGATTTTGCTATATTGTAACTGAGATGAGACCACACAGGGACAGCACTGTTGCTAAGTTATTTTCAAAAACAGAACATAGCTGTTGTAACCCACTAGCTCTGAGTGCCATGTGATGAAAAATGAAGTGTTAACTCATGAATGATGGAGAACATCTACTGCAGGTAACACATTATTTGTGTAACTGCACTGAAACAAAACAACAGATTACAACTGATATGATGTTTCCTATACTGTCGCAACTAAGAGACATATATGCAAATCTAACAATGCTTTAGAGCCACAATCAGAGCCACAGCTGATATATCTGAGTCAGACATCTGTTCATAGAATCATGGTCACAGATTTATAATGTTTTTATCTAAAAAATTCTAGGAAAGTGTGAAATCTTTAATTTAATTTATTACACCAAACTAATAATATCCTTCTCACTATTTAAGTGTATCTTTGAAATATTACACAAACATGTGGTGTAATTACCACTTGTTTTCATGAACAGAAAGCAATCCTGAAACATCCAGAGAATTATTTCTCCTGAAATCTTTATCAAGGTAAAAAAGTCTATATCAAAAGGTTCAAAAGTACAGTCAGGTTTAATTCAATTTATCTGAATTGCCACAGTTCTTCCTTCATGAACTTTTGATGTGGAAAAAAGTCAGAGACTCTTTCAGAAAACATCCCCTCTAAGTGCAATAATGTAACACAATGTTTTTATGCTTTAATGTTTTAAAATATACTAACTATGCTTATGCGTTCTGACAATGGTCCAAGCAGCATTAAAGTCCTTGCTACATCACAAGCTTTCCATTTGTCCACACGCCATGCAAGGCGAGACCCTAAATCTCAAGTGTAGAGCTTTTATATATCCAATCTGAACACTGTTAATAAGAGATCCTGCTCTGGGCTGCATTCAGATGAGTGTAGCCTCACTTTCTCCCTGACACTAAAGAGAATGCACCAGGAGTGCTGTGCCCAGCTCTGGGCATCCCAAATCAGGAGGGTGGGGAGGAAACCGGAGAGGCTACTGAGATAGAGTCCAAAATCACGTGGCCTACACAGATAGATAGAGGGACCTGGGCACATTTAGTCCAGCGAACAGTGTAAGAGGGACCCAGCTGCAGCCTACAATTACTTCTAAGGCATTTACACAGATGATGGAGCCAAGCTCTTCGTGCCAGAGAGTACAACAAAGACAACGATGACATATTACATCTTGGAAGTTCAGGCTGGACACCAGGAGAAGTTCCTCTATCCTTGGAGCTCTTCAAGACTCAACTAGACAAGTTCATGGTTGACCAAGTTTCTGCTGACAGCGCTTCAGGAGGGAGAGTAGCCCAAGTGACCTGACCTGAGTACCCCTTGCAACCTGCAGTGATACTGTCCCTCAGGAGATCTTGCAGGTTTCCCTAAGTTATCCAGGCTGCTTGTACACTGCCTGGGAAGACTTTTACTCCTGTCTGGGCTAGAGGGAGCAAAGTTGTAGAGTAAAATAGCTGGTGCCAAGGACCCAATGTCTATGCCATATGTTTTTCAGGGCATTTTACTTTAGATTGAGCTCTACCCTCACAAACATTTGGAATGCATTTGGTGAGGATCTGGAGTTATCTTCCTGTTTTTCATCAAAAAGGAATACAATTCATGCACACCAAAGACCCCACTATGACGTGAGTCAAAGTGTATTAGATAGTAAAGATCAAGAGATTCACTGCATTTGCAGATCTGGATGAAGACACATCCTACAAATATTTAGGAATGGAGTGAAAAAACCAGCACTCTCAGCTCAGAGCTGCCTGCGTTAGTACATAAAAGGGATGGATGAGTTGCTCCCTCCTTAGGATCCACAGCCATTAATTTTCTCTCATACTTTAGTGTCTAAGCCATCCTTTTCTTGCAGAATGTAGTACACAGCTAACAAGGCTAATTAGTCAGAGGGTCGCACGATGCCAACACAGCAATATTGTTTTGGCTCCAAAGCAATGGTGTTGCTGTACCTTGTGATAAAAGCTAACTGTGTAGTTTGCTTTATTTGAAATACTTCATTTTTTTACCTTCACAGTAACTGAGACCCTTAGATCAGTCAGTGATAGAAGACTACATATTCTGTTTTCTTTGCCTTAACACAGGTTAATTTTGGCATGCAAGTTTATGAAAACACAGAGCATTGTCTCTTCATTGATCAAGCAGAACAAACTGTTGAAAACCGACCTACTACTCAGTTACTGAGATAAACCAAAATGATTCTTGCCTTTTTAAATGAAAATCAATCATGACTACAGCTTGGTTATTAAGGAAGCAACAATCCATAGTTATTCTTTGCAGTTATTTAAATGTGACAGAAGACAGAAGATGACAGCAGACATGGTCTTACTAGGGATCTAAAATAGGCTAAGTTGCAGGAACAACAACAAAAAAAGGAAGTATTGGAAAAAAAGCAGAATTTAAGAATAAACATGATTAAATGATAAATGGGAAATATTTTGCCTGAGGTTTACAACAGGTAAAACCATGTTCTGCTACTTTTTGTTTATGCCCATAGGATTTATATTGCAGAACCCCGCCGGCTCTAGTTTTAGAACATGGTGCTGTTCCCTGCAGCTTAACATGTAGAGTCTTGTTCAGAATATGAAACGACACACTGCAGGAGTACTGCTACGTTGTAATATCTTAAAAATGAAATGGATAAAACATTCCTTCAGCTAGAACTGTGGTCTGGATAAGACACTCGGCATATCTATTCTGTATTTTTATTCCTACCTCCATATCTAATGGAATGTGCTTTTCTAATTGGAATTTGAGTCCGGTGCTTACATTAATTAATTTTAAGAATTCCTGTATCTGAAATAAGTTTTGAAACTTTAAGGAAACAGAAGTGTATATAGTTAAGATGAACTATGGTAATTAGTATGGATGGCAGATAAGCTGGTTTAATTAAATATAATCTAATTTGATTTAAAGTGACAGCAAATCTGTGACGCTGGCTGTTCCTAACACCAAAAATGTCACACAGGCAAATTCCACCTTCCAGGCTGCTGCTGCAGATGAACAGATTAACTAAATTACATTCTTCTAGCAGCCAAATTGAGACAGTAGTTGTGAGATGAGGTTTCCACACCTCTTAATGTTAATTCTGATACTCAGAAATGTAAGTAATAGTTCACAATAAACTGTGGGAATGAAACTACATCTGAAAAAACATAAGAGAAAACGTAAAAGAAAACCCCAGACCTAAACTTGTCTCTGGTATTTAAATGAACCCAAACCCCAAGTCTTGCTCAAGACAGTGACTTGCTGAGTTCACATCTTCCATACAGGAGCCACCTCTTGCAGATGGCTGCCTCCTAAGTCATTCCATAACCACACTGTCCCGCCCACCCCTACACTTTGAACTGACTGAGAATGTCAGTGCACCATCCTTCTCCTCGTGCTCCCCAGGGTAATCCTGAGGACTGAACTGAATTAGCCACATATCCATCTACATCCTTTCTCCTGTCCAATAAACTCAACTGTTTGTGTGCAGTGTGATTTCTGAAGGCTTGTAGCTCAGTCAAATCACTGCCAGTTTTCATTAGAGTACGCCAAGGTGCTGCTTCTCAGCGTGAACTATTCCCATGCCAAAGTCTGACCTTCAAACACAAGCTGTTCTGCTATTAAAGTCACTTATTTTATTTTAATAGAGCAAGTACATTTTTCATTCTTGTGTTAGTAAACAGATGATGTATATTTACAAAGAGTTGCCAAACATTAATCTCTGGGATAAAATAAGTCATGGAACACAGCCCATGTTGTCCCACAGTTGAAGAAAATTTCAAAATGTATATGCAAGTGAACAGAAAGAGTTAATACGTAAACCTGATGGAAACTGCCCATTTCCAAGCACCAGTTATTCTGTCCTAAGACCAAATAGTTTATCTTCTTGCTGGTGGTGTACTGGTCTGAGTTCAGCCACAGTGATGTGAATGGCTGTTTTCATGTACTTGGGCTGCAGTCACACATCAGCTCTACTCAGTCAAGGCTCAATGCAGCTGGACAAGGAGATTGCTCAGCCCCGTTCTCCTATCCTGTGTAGCAAAGGAGGTGCCAATGTGGGGACAGTGAGCCCCACTCGACCACTCTCAAAGGAGCAGCACGTTCAAGCTGACAATCTGTTCACGGAAAACTAACCTGTGAGTAACCGTATCCATGCATGATGCAAGCTAAGGCCCTCAAGCAGAGGAAAATCTTAAGCAGGGAGGGTGTTTGCTCTGCCACTGTTTGACTGACAGAGGAACATTGCAATATCCAGCTTGAGAGAGCCAGCAGGAGAATTGTTGACTGACATAACAAGTTTAGGCAGGTAGCTGAACCTGGAAGAATCCAGGCAGAAAAAGAAGGAAAAAAAAAGAAAAAAAGCTGCTCTTGCAGCTGTTTAAGGCACCACAGAAATGAATGTCATACGGGGTCGCAGAGCTGTCTACAGGTTTCACCTCCAGGCAGTCACCCAAGAAAGAGCAGCTCCTTGTATGCGCGGAAGAAACAATTTCTGTATCACCTCCTCCATTCTCGGTGTTCTCATGCTTTCCAGTGGGTCGGGACAGACACTTGCTGGAGGTCTTCACCTCACGTCTTTCAGCCCACTTCTCTGCTGCCATAGTCTCCTGCACAATTCACACTGCTAAATTTATTAACACATGATGTTGGAGTCTCTTGTGCAACTATGGAAGCCCTGGATGAGCAGTGAACTTCTGATCCAGTCCTGAATGCATCTCCACTAAGATATGAGCCATTTGCTTTCTCTAAGTTTTCTAAATGCTCAGATTTGGTAGAAGGGTAGAACAGATTCTTGCCATAGGATTTTTTTTAATGCATTGCCATACTTAAAAAAATGTGGGTATTTTATAACCATTGTCTATTAACTGCAGTGAGAATTTCTGCACTTTAATTATCTAAGGTTAAAAATTACTTAGCAGCAGTGCCAAGCAAGAAGTGGCTGCCAAGCCTCTTAATGCTAGTATGTTCTTGACTCATATGACTGTTCAACTGAATTATTCCTTTTAAACTGCCTTTTTTACTGAAAATGCACAACAGCATTGTGTATTACCCATGCTACTAAAAACTTTGAATACTAGAAGGTAACATGTCCCTAAACATTATGGAAAACTTGTCTCTGAAAGTAATACCATAATAATAAGTAATTTGCATTTCTATAGCGCCTTTCATCTCAGAGCATTTTGCAAGCAATAAGTGAGTTTGAATCAGGTAGCAGGTAAGAGAGGGAAAAAAGACTAGACCCTACTACCCTTGCCTTCCTAGAAAATGAACTCCACAGGCACTGTTGTCATTTTTTTCCCTTGGAGTTTCTGTGCGGAGAGAGCATTAGAATAGGCATTGAAAGCTTCCCAAGATTAGGTAGACCAGGAATGGCAACAGGTTGGTCTGGGTCAATTCTCCCAGTGTCCCTTCCCCAAACAACAATGCCAACCTTCAGGTCTCTACCGTCTCTCTGGAAGGCAAATAACAAACTGGACAGACTGAAGACTATTCATTAATTCAGCTAAACCCCACAACTAACTAACTAACTAACCATCCAAATAAATTCTGATTAGCAAAACACTGCAACAGTACGGTGATGTAACACAGCTGCGTGTCCGCACTCCACCTGATGGTCGGAGCTCTCTCACGAGAAGTGCACAGAGTCTACACGACTCAACCTTCCCAGTTCTTAAAAAAAAACCATAAATACAAGACTGGACTAAGCATTTCAGCCCAAAGGAATGTCTGCTTGTCATGAAAGTCAGAAGAAATAACGAAAAATAACATTAAGATGGTAAGTAATTCTGAAATGTGTCTCTCAAGTGGGAAGAAATGACAGGATCTGACTACAAATTTGTGAGCTACATTAGAACACCTAAACAAACACACTTTCAAAACAAAAGACCTAACTAGGCAGGATTCAAAATGTAGGGTGCAATTATAAGCCTAAAACTTCTAATTGCAGCAATTACCTCTTCTTTTTTAGCCCCAATTCAAGCAATACCTGATTTAAAATGAGGCATAGTTTTCTCTGAAATGTTCCATGTTGTCAGCTCAGTAAGATGACAAATGTAAAAAAACCCACATATACAATAAGTAAGCATATGCAATATGTATTTTTTTAAATTATAGTTTTTTAAAATTATAAAGGCCGGATTTCACAGTGTCATTTTATAAAATACCCTGCATCTTGACTGCTAATACGCTTAACCAGTGCCACCTATTGGTTTAACAATGATACCCAAACAATTTTAAAAAGAAAGCTGACTAGTAAAATCAGAGGGGTCCAGACCCATATTAAAATACAGAATTTAGAGGAAACATCAGTATTAAACTGATACAAAAGAAGGGAAAAGTGGTTCCTATACCCAAATATAGAGATTCAAATTTTCATTGTTCACACGATTGTCTTCCCAATTTGAAACAAATGTTGGTTTCTGACAGTTCTATTTTGCTTGCAGCATGCTTACATGAAACAAATTTGGAATGGGATCTAAAAGCTGGTGAAGTTAATGGAAAGATCTGCTAATCTCAGCAGATTTTAAATGAAGTTCTACATCTGGCACATATCAAAAGCCCGTACCTTTTGATATCTTACTGACTTCCACAGAGTCTGGATGGAATCTCTCAACCCATAAATAAATCAACCAGTAAATGAACGGTACGCACTCTTGTGTCACTCTAGTGGTGATGGTATGGATGAGGACTCTAAAGCAGAATTTTATCTCATAACGTGTCCTAATTAACTAACCTCACATTACCCCTTGGGAACACAGCACCTGTATATGTAGATGTTCTAAATAAAGCAAGAAGAGTTAGGTTGACCTGGAATCCTTTCCCAAGCCTGCAGATGCTCCCTAGACTGCTGCTTGGGTGCATAGGTGTCCTTGTGTCCCTTGACTGTGATTTGTGGCAAACACTGAAATGCAAACACATCTGCATGCAAACGCCAATAAACAGCAGGAGCTTCAGCGACACCGCAGGTTGAAGGCAGAATCCCTGCAGGGGGAGAGCTTTTTGCACTCTGCAAACTGCACAGGTGGAAGAATTCAAAAAAGTCTAACTCTTTCATTTAATAAAGCAAGTTAGAAAAAGCTCCTGAAAACATGACAATTTGCAAACCATTATTGTCATACAATTAAATGATGTGACAGGAGAAACTGAAGACGCAGCACATTTAGAAACACCAAAATTAAGTCTGAAAATTATCTCTGCAGAACACTAAAGGTTATTAAAAATAAGCACTGGAAAACAACAAGGCCTGTTAGGACAAGAATTTGCTACTATGATCAAAATTTATGTGAAGCAAAAACTTCTTGTGAAATCTAAAGGAAGAGTTCTGAACAAATTGTGGAAAAATAAATAACAGAGGACAGAAATAAGGGCCAGCGCAGTAACAAAGTTAGGAGCAAAAATCCCATTTATTCATTGAGACGTGTCAACTCACACTTCAAAAAGCTATGGAATTTCCCAGAAAGCAGAAAAAAGGCTTACAATACTGGAAAATGCTTTTAACAATTACGTTTTGTGTACTGCAATAGCTTTGCTACTTTTTTCCTCATATCACTCGACCAAAGAGAAGACCATCAGGGTTTGTTACTAAGGCACTTAAGGTAATGAGGCTGTGGCAGTCAATAAAGCAAAGGGATGTCACAGACATTCTTCCTCCTAACTGCAGGTTCAAATGCTGGAAGAGAATGAAGCAGTATGTTGTAGGTTTTGAGAAAGCACAAAGAAGAGCAGAGCCCTAAAAAACCACAAGAAAGCCAGTCTCATAGAAGCACACACTTATTTCACAGCACAGTCTGGTACAGGGCCATTAAATACACCTCATTCTGAAGAAATTCCAACAAACACTCCTTTGCATCTGGCAGTACTGCAAAACAGTGGAAGAGCCCTGCAAGCACTGTTGGCTCCTGAGTAAAGTTGCCCTTCCTTTCTCTAAATTTCCTACTTTAGGTGCACAAGTCACAGGGTTCCTATCCAGCTTGCATTCTTCTTTAATTTTGGTGCAATACAGCCATAGCTTGGGTCACTACAAAACTGGTAAAATGGGTTGGGCCAGCTGGAAAAGCATGACTGATAAATGTAGCCTACTGTATGGGCTTCAAGTGAAAGATGTGAAGACTTTTATGGCAGAAGATGAAAAAGTCTTGAACCTGACACTTTTGGGTGTGCAGAAGCACCCACACAAGAATAAGAGCTGCTGCTTGCTATCAGTGCAGTAAGTTTGCATCAATACAGTAGGAGTTTTCTTTGCAACAGATTTTTTTCTTGATGCTAAATGGAGAGGATTAAATAACATCACTGAACAGTCAGAATAGCTCATGGCTGCTGTAGAAACTGTTATCAAAGATGAAGAAATGAAATGACAACCCCAGCAAAGGAGAGCAACTGCAAGAGGGCATTAAGCCCAGAACAATGAGACTACATGAGGGAGGGATGCCAGAAACTCAACTACAACTTGTCTGAAGAAGAGAATCTCAACTGATTTCTTGAAAGGACTACTTCACATACTGACAGACAACTTCAACCTAGGTATTAACACTTAAGGCCCTGTGGTACAACAGTTTTTAAAACTGAGAACTCCAGGTAGGGTCTGCACTGAAACTCATTGAACATGGCCAAATAATTTACAAAGCTGGCTTGTTTTGATGGATTATGGAATGTCTGAGAGGTAAACAGTGACTGACATGTAAAGGAAGAGTGATTTATCAGACCTCGTTCTCCTTACCCTCCCAATTCTAATGATTCATCTACGCATTATTTTTAGTGAAGATTATATAATCCCGTTGAAAAATCAATTTTTAAAAAATATTTTAATGTACCTGTTTTTATCAGTCAAATATTTTTCTGATGCCTTGATTTTCCTAGCTATTGCTTTCTTGCTCTAGGTTTTATTAATTTCTTCTGCTTGCTAAACATGTTTTGTTCATTATATGTGAAGGTAACAGTAAATTTGCATTTTAACCATCTTGAGGAGTTAGCAATTGAAAAAGGACAACACATGTTCTAGTCACTTACTTTATTTGAGAAGCAGATGTAGTTGAAACAAGTATGTTTAATTTCTTACAAATACCTTATACAAGTATGATACAGAAAATAATATTTAAAGAAAACTTCCAGAACTGGCATACCAATTTAATTAATCCGTGACTGAACTCCAGAATGTTTCCCAGATTATCACTTTCAAGTTACTTTAGCCATCCTCCCAACTGTCTGCTCTTATTTTCCTGATAATAATACCCAATGAGTTATAATTACCTTTAAAGGAGGATAAAGACCTTTTATGATGCTACACTCTCAATAGCAGTGTAGAATCTGGCTGAAAGGGTGGACTTGACTTTATTTCCATTTCTTGCACTGCCAGACACTATCAGTCTTTCTCAGTGCCTGCAAAAGTATTTGTCCCTTGGCCACAGAATAGAGAAAAAATAATCTTTTATCTGCCACACCTACACACGGTTAAAGACAATTGAATCCATAACTGGAGATTTTGTTTGAAACTATTTTGAATTTACGTAATGACTGTGAGGAGCTGACTGTGGCATTAACATTTGAACAATATCACAGCAATGGAATTACTAAACAAAATTATATAATATTATATATGGTTGATTACAGAAAGTATAAAATAGAACATTTTTAATTAAAACAGGTAGGGTATAAAGAGATTATTTGCATTTTAATCTCTGTTTTCTAAAAAAAGGGAGGAATAAATGATGAACTGTGTCTTCTACATGTCTTCTGTTCTCTTTTGAAAAGTATTCTTAACTCATTGACTGACATGAAACAAATCAGACCAACAAATCACCATGTATATAAGAGAAATCCTGTAAATAAGTCTCCTCCTCCCAGTCATAAATAAACCACCAAAGCAAAAGCTGTAATATGAGCCATAAGATTACAGACACTTCATAAATGCCTCATTTCCAGAAAAGCTTCACCTGAAACAAGCAGACCACTGCAGGACATACATCCATGATAAAATTATCCTTATGGGAGTTTATTGATATATATTATCTATCTTTCATACAGGTGCTCAGATTGAGTTCCTGACATGGTAAAAGGATGAGGAGGCAGAACCTAGATTTGAGAAATTTGTGAGTAATTACATACTCCAGTTACTGAAAGTTACTGAAACTCATTCTGAACAAGGAAGTTTTCAAGAAATTTTTTACTTTTGGTAATTTTACTGACTAATGAGCTTATTTTGTGTCTGTATGTTGCTTGTAAGCATGACCATAGTGCTATTGAAGACATACCACAGCAGTATGCTGTACAGCCTGCTTTTCTGTGCATTTCCTTAACCGGTTTGGAGACAGTTCATGGAGATAATCTATCAGGAATGGCACAGGTTTGCTCCTGATCAGGCGGGAGGACAGATCTGAAGGCCTCAAGAGGTCCCTTGCAGCCTGTAGTGTGTGATTTGCACAACAAAAAATGACTAATGAAATAGCTGTCTAAGGTCCCTTGGACATCTGTTACAGCCACACATACCTGCTTTAGATGGCAATTCATGGAACTCAGTGGCACTAATTTTGCTCAGCACAGATAGCTTAGTTCTTTATAATCCCATGTCAGAAATTACTTGCATTTCAAAGTAAATCATGATCCAAATTTTGCTAGTGTTTTGATGTACCAAATTAGGGATCACACAAACAGAAATGCTTCAATAACTTGTTTCAAGAGCACTGCATAATTCTTCATCACTTTTAAATGTAATACAATACATATATAGATAAAACAAGACCATTATCAAACAAAAATATGATTCTATAATTTTCCTAGTATTTTCTAGCAACCACTCCTAAGAAGATCAACACTTACTGCTCACTGATATCTGAGCTATCAGAAATATTATAGGGTGAAAAATAGAAATTTTCTTCAGAAGTTACTACTTTGTCTTGCCAGAACAGTACAAGCTTGAATCTAGCCACCAGGACCATTATCAAGGAAGAAAATATTTTTCTTTTGATCTCCGTTTCTAGAATTTGTGGAGCCTTTATTACACATCAGTAGGTATGAAAAAATAAAAATATTAACTCCTGAATTTCAAGAAAATCACTTATGAAGTGGTCATACAAGATTTATGTTATGTTGAATTATGACAGTAAAGCAAGATGCTCTAGATGTGTCATGTTGGCATAGTTAGGTGTGGAAAATTCTTGATAATAAAGTAACCCTTAGATAAGAGTCCTGCATAACACACTGGACTCC
The DNA here is from genome assembly GCA_013397755.1 of Cnemophilus loriae. Classification (NCBI taxonomy): domain Eukaryota; kingdom Metazoa; phylum Chordata; class Aves; order Passeriformes; family Corvidae; genus Cnemophilus; species Cnemophilus loriae. The sequence goes on along the minus strand of VZTF01004975.1, from coordinate 652,921 downwards.
TCTGGATCAGACTTCATACCTCGGGCTCCTTAGATTGTTGAACGCTGTCACTTCCTTATTTATTTCTTAGTATGGCTCAATTTTAACAACTCCGTAGGAATACGGACATTCAGATACCTAGGTCTTCATAGTTAACCTCTCTTTCTATATATAGATAGACAAAAATGGATCATTACAACGATGGTTTTGGATAAAGTTACTCTTTTAGGGAGATCTGCTTCTAGGTACCCTTTCTCCAAAGATATTCTCACTTTTGTTTTTTGAGATCTCTTCTTTGGGTGAATACGCATGGTCTTGTTCATAAAAAATTCCCAATAAATTTAGCAGGACTAGGCATTTTACTGGGCAATAATCCATCTCAAGATTTGGAAAGGTTGTTACGAGCACCGAGACAACTGACTACTTAGTAATGCAACTAGACAAATTCATGGCAGCAAAGGGCCTCACAGGTTATTACGCACAAAGACATAATCTTCATCATTTTGTCCCTGTGGTGATTTATTATTCTTTCATCATACATCTGAAATTGCCAGGGTCAGAGACGAGTATTGGGCTCCTTTGGTCTAACTCACTAAGCCTGATCTTACTGCATTTGCTTCTCGTTTATCTCGTATGTAACAGCTGACTTGCATAACTCTACAAGTATGGATAACTCCTCTCACCTAAAAGTATTTAACCCACATGCTTACTCATTGGTTCCCAATCATTTAAAAGTAATCTTAATCTAATATTTTAAACTTAATCTTAAACTCTGAAACTAAAGCTGTCCAGATTGGGCTCTTAGTCATTAATTCTCCTTTCATCTTAATGTTTTGTAAAACATTACTAGTTAGAGACTAAGTAAGAATTTCACAAATAACATTGCTATGTATCATACACATACTATAATAACTATCTGTCTCAACATCTGTTGCAGTTTGGAGATTTATAAAGCCTAGATGAGACTGTGAAGGTACTCAATTGCTCGTAGGGTGAAATGGGCTCTATTAAAATATATTTTCAAGGGTTTAATCATACCACAGAGGAGTGTTACCATACTGAAGACTGCAGCTCTGCCACCCCAGGAAATGCTAGGAGCAGGCCGAAGAAGAGTATTTGACAGGCTCTGACAATTTGAAATTTGACCTGTTTACCTATTTGATCAGTCCCAATGACTGATACTTACAACAACATGACTCTGGATCAAGTTCAGCGTGGAAGTCCTGCCATTTGCTAGTCTTTCCAGTTTCTAGCAGGAAGTGTATTTTGATCAGTCTGATAAATCTAGTCTCTAAAGGTGACTTTTTTCTCTCGATGCATATTCTGCACAAGAATGACTGCAGCTGCTCAGGCCTAGGGTCTGTCCAGCACTGTGTCCTGTCTCCAACAGTGGGCAATAACAGGTGGTGATAGAGGAAGTTTAAGACCAGGCCAAAGACAGACAGAGCCATTTAATTATGGTGGTGACAAGGTGGCTTACAAGAGCTGCATTTGGTACATGTCCTCCTTGCCCAGCACAGCAGCATGCACATGGTACTCTGCACTGACTTGGGCCTTCTTACTATTTACTTTGCTACACTGCTTGTTTTCAGCTACCTGTGATTTAGCCCTACTCCCCTTTCAACTACAGATTTTGTAAGTAAAAACTTCTCTCTGATACAAACCCTATATTAATAAGAGTAGTGTAGGCCAGTGGAGTTATTTTAGAGGAGCACTGACACAACCATGATTAAACTGTGTTCTCTAATTCTATCTATTATTATCCTTCTTTAATTAAAATTCCAGTAAAGGGATAAAGCAGTTGTCTTGAACTGCACTGCCTATATTAAAACCTGCCAGATTTCTTTGTATTCCATACACATGACTATTTATGATATTATATTTATATCTACCGCCTTCAATATATTAAAACCTTAAATTACTGTAGGTAGATATTACTAATGTATTATTACTGCAGCCTGAAAGAATATCTCATCACAAAATACTCTTTCAGCTGCTAAATTCAAACAAATTTCATTTGTTTTAGATGAAAAGAATTACCACTTGGGCACTGCCCTCATATCTTGAGTTAGAAGTTTAGTAACTCCTTGAAGTTTTCTTTATGTGATATATATATATATATATTTAAATTCTCCAAACAAAACTTAAAGTCTAATGAAGGATTTTCTCTTGCATGCTCACAAATCTGTGGACACATGCCCACACAGTCATGTGTGTAAGTTTCGTCAGAGGAATTATTTTGCTGCATAAGCTTAGAGATAGGATGCCAAGTTATGTAGTTACGTACCTTTTGTACCATACTGCTCTTATGTGATTACACAAATCCCACCACAGAATACACGTGGCCTTGGAAATCCTCTTCAGCTTGCTGCACCGCAGACTGTTGCTCAGCTGAGATGTGTCATCCCACTGCCCTTGAGCAGGCAGAAAAGAAGCTCCCCTCTTGATGGGGGAAGACACTGGGATGCTGCCTGCTTGGTGCTCTCTCTCGTTTAAAGGTCTCACACCTTGCTGAGGGAGCAATTCACAATAGGGACCCAATTCAACACTGCTGCTGTCCATCATCTAATACGTTATTTGAGAAATTAGTATCACATGGAGTTTGCACACTTGTTTCATTGTCCCTCACGGTACTTAGAAACTGTGCAGAGGGTCCAGAAGCTCCCCTTCGCCACTGAAAGAAAGCCACTGCCCCCAAGAACAAGGCACAGTCTAGCATGCAAATACATCTGAGGAAATAAAGCAATATTTGCCAAGTTAGAAAGAAAAAAAAGAAATTGTAGGTTCTGCTTTGTTTTAATATTATTTCTCAACGCCATGAAAAGCAGTCATAGAACCCAAGCTGCACGTGCATACAACTCTGTTTACATGTTTACTTGTGGATAAAATCTAAACTCCTCTGTAAAGCTTTTACTTTTACAACAGCATTCAACAAAATCTAGGCAGTTCTTCAGTATTGCTAGAAATACAACCTTGGCTGATACCCTTTGAACATACTCAGTTCTCACAAGAGAACTGAGCACTACCAGCAAGTCTGAATATAGTCTATGACAATGTGGCTCGAGTGTCACACATCCATTTATACCATTCTACACAGTTTATAATATTTTATATAATTTATGTATATGTGTGCAGATGTGTGTATAGACAACTTTAGATACATAAAATTACAATTTTAATATTTTTAATCCTAGAAAAGAATGGACACGCGGTCAAAAATTTTAAGTAGATAGTGTAAATACCTAATCCATTTGAAGCTGATAACTCCAGGTGTTGCTACTAGGAAGGTGACTGAGTTTCAAGTAATTTTGCTTATTTATAAATATCAAGAAGAAACCACAAACCCAACAAATTACATAGCTTGCTCTTTTATTAAAAAAACCCACTCAATACCTCTTGATCATAGTATTGTTGCCAAATGCACACCCTACCTTTTGATTACATGAGTGAAAAATTTTGTGGAAAATTAAACAAAAGTTCTCGATGTTGCCATTTGCATATTTGGTACATTTAGAGCAAATCCTTAGCCCAGTCCACAGGCTACATAAGCAGATAATCCACGTGAAGAACAGGAGGACACAAAGAGCAGTTCTTTTCATACAGATTATAAGATTATCACAGTTTTTCGAGTTTATCTGCGTGACAGAATAACAAGAACAAAGGCTTGAAGATCTCAGAAAAAAAATCATCTTCTACTGGTTGGTTCTGCTTGAGATCTACCCACCCTGCCTTGCAAAAAAAGTTAAAGCCTACTTAAGACTTGGTCATACAGTCTCAAAGAGAGTCAGATCTTGCTTTTTGACAACAACACCAACAACTGGAGTTGTTTCATGGCACAAGAGAAACGAGAAAATTATATATAGAAGCAAAAGTACTGAAAATGGCAGCTTTCTTTCCAACTTAATACATGTTGGTATCTCTAACCTCTGGACCTCCTAAAATAAGACATATTTCAAATCAAGATTCACACCAAACCTGGGTACTTGAATGATTTTTCTCCCCCAAACTCTGAGATACTTTATCTCTATAACTACTGAACTCCTTTTTTTTTTGTTTCCCAAGTGGTAGCTTGGTTTTTGACTCTTAAACACTACAGTGATGTGCGTCACACAAAACCATAAATAGGTACAAAATTAGGTAACCAGAACTAACACTTAGCACAAAAAAAGTCCTGGAGTTATTTGTCTCCACATCTCCGCAACACCTCCTTTGCAATTTCATACACTTGAACATCTGTGGTTTTCTCTAGCTAAGGAATAAATTCCACTCAGATTATATAAAATTGTCTTTATAAAAAGATCTTCAAGTAACGTATCCAAGTAGGGACACCATATGGTATTTTGGGACTGGTCAGAACGGACCATCATTAACTAAGCATTATTCTGGCTTTTGAGTATCTTTCCACTTTAATATTTCCTCAATTATATTTTCCTTAAGGAAAACAGTATTTCAGGTAAAAATAATATAACAGACCTGGAACATGCTAAGAATGCGAGATTATGCCTTTCTCTTATCACATATGGCAATAACTTTGCAATTAAAGCAACCATAATTCTTCATCTGATTTATCCACCATCATGTTCTAAACTACAAATTCACATGACATTTTTTTTCTTTCACATGTACATAAACATGGATAAAAACACATGTAATTCCTGCAAAGCAGCCTACAGGACTGTCCATTTGGACAGTAACGGGTCCAAATGAAAACATTGGTAAGACAAGTTTCTGCAGCCATTATTTAATCCTTCTCTAGTCAGCAAAACCAACTGCTGGTGGGAATTTTGCTTTACATATCATGAGAAAATATGTTAATTTGCCATTGAACACTTTTGTACTTTACTAGAATTGAGTGTATTTCAAATTAATACAATGTTCTGGATGATGCATGTCAGTGGAAGTAAACTAAGGTGAAAAACTGAACAAAAAGAAAACTCAAAGTCACTCAATAGCATAAGACAAGGAAATCTCACTCTGGCAATTCATGGGGAAGCTGGTGAAGTTCCAGCTGTACAGGTTAGTTTTATACTGCGCTTGTACAATGGAATCATTAAAGTGGTGGTAATGTCAGTAGTATCTTCTATTAGAATAAGATCATCATTTCATATTTCTCCATGTATACACAGGACTTCATATGTAAAATTGTTAATCATGTCAAAACTAGTAGTTGGTATAATGGTTTTAAAAAATGGGTACTGGAGGCACAGAAACCATGAGGAATTAAACAGAGCTGTTAAAACAATGCTTGTTCATAATCTCATCAAAGTTGTTTCTGTTTGTACAACAGAGACTATTAGTAGGCTAAAAATGGCTAAAAACTATTAACTGTCAAAATCCAGTAACAGCAATCCAGTGTTGGAACTTAGGAAGTATGCAAGGGTGCTGCACAGAGGAGAGCGCAGTACGTAGCTGAAATAGTGGCTGGGAAAGGGATCATCCTTACTGTGTGAAGTGCTAGGTGCAACCCTGTTCACACTTTGAGATAAGGCTGCCTAACACCACCTATGTCAGGACACACTCAGATTCTAGAGAAAGGTATTTTCATACCTTCTGCAGTGGAACCACCTGTGTGCAGGATTTGGCTTTATACACACCCCTTCTCAGTGCCTTCATTTGTTTCTACTGATTACTAAGGCATTTTCACAACTAAAACTCCAAGAGCTCAAAGTAAAAAATTATCCATGACTTAACTAATGGAAGCAGTAACAAGACTTTAAGTCAAACTAGCGAACGGCTGATTTCCCTACTTTCAGAAGAACCAACAGGATTTAAAATGTTCAGAGTTTTGACTGCTTGTTCCAATTCACTGCATTTCATTTTCAAGACAAATTCCTAACTCCAGTTCAGGCACCAGTTTCAACCAGAGCTTGTAATATTTCCTTACATCACCACAAAACTTCTCGAAACAGCAAACTTTGCAACTCAAATAATTTTCTGTTTGAAGCAGTGACAAGAATCACTGGAATGTTCTGAACCTATCACAGGCTGATATCACAGTTCCATGTAATGGAACCATATGGGAGTTCATACCTGTTGTTTTTCACATGAACTATATGTTAATGGCTGGCATCTACATAGGCACTACTGAGTGGCAGAGAAACTGTCTCATTAACTGACTTGCTGTTACAGGTCACAGATTTCTACATGGAACAGTAAAGCACTTATTACAATCAGGCAAATATGACTTACTTTTCTTCTCACTTTGAAGCAATGAAAATATCTTGAGTAAACCAAAACCAATTAAAACTTCAACCTCTCTTAGCCAAAACGCCTATTTAAATGCATATTTAAAATACTGCTGATTGCTTATATCTACTGAAATGTGAAAACAGATTTATTTGTATTCAAATAATAAAGCAACTTCCATGTTTCTAAAGATCCAGTCATTTTCAGTGATATAAAGATAGATTAATTGATATCAATAACTTGAGCAGGACAATACTGCTAACTACTAGGGGAAAATACAGTTTCATTTACCAACAAAATTTTGTCTAGAAAACAAGACTGCAAAATGAAGCAATCTTGCTCCTGCTACCCATGCTCACTGTCTCCACTTGTTCTTTCTAGGGACTTCTGGTTAAGAAATTTTTCAAATAACCACTTTCCTAGTTGCATAATAAAAACTTAATGTATTTCAGTCATACTAAAGTATGTTTGTAAAGAACAGACCAAACACTGATTGCCAGAGTTCTCCCCTACACACTTAACTAAATATAATTCAAGAAAACTTCTTTTAGGTTTGTACACTTTCAGTGGTAGATAATTTTTTCTTGTGACTGCTAGCAGGATTAATCCCTACGCTTCTCTGACACCACACTTCAAGTCTACCTTTGTCAGTCTGGAGGCTCACTGCCCTTTTCAGGAATGCTCTGCATGAAGAACAATGGGTATAAACCATAGTGATAAGCTGAAAATTAACAAGAGAGGCCTTAGTCATGCAAATGTACACTGTAGTTAGTGGCTTGCATGTACTAACAGGTTTACTGAGTAGGAATACTTCAACCTTTTCATCTAGAATTTTTGCACTGGGAACTTTTTCAAGTGTTTTACAAACAACAGTTCTATTTCAAAGTACTTTACTAGATGACATCTAAACCGCATTATAGGCTAATTCGTGTTTATCCATGTATACTTTAAAAATCACATTCAGTCAGTAATACTTCAACAACAGTGCTATCACTGATAAACAGTAATGGTTGTCTCTTGTCATTGAGAATCTTTAAATGTTCATAAACAAAACCTGTAACCACTCTGAAATTTCAGTCCCCTACTATCATTTTTAAAAGCAGGAGCAATGTCACAGACAAAATATTTGACATGAGGAGTGTTAATCATTGTGACCATATGAGACTACAAGGAAGATAATGTAAACAATCCTAAAATGTTTGAATTGTTTTCTTTCAGTGTTGGGATTTTTTTAAAGCTGATATTTTCAAATCACAATGCCAAGGTAAAATCCTGGAAATGGATATATATGGCTTTAAATCTGAACTTTTAGAATGAGTTTAGTGGGCTTCCTATTTTAGCAAATATCTAGCTAACACACCAAGCTACCCTAAATGCCATCCACATCAAATGCAGAGGCATCAGTAGCTTCCCAGTTAAGGCAATGCTGGCAGAAATCCATTTCTAATGAGTAACGTACCTTCTAAAAATCCACAGTAATTTTCTTTCAGAGCCAAATAGATTTTTTTTCAATTATCACTATTTTTATATCTCTTTTCTTAGATTGCAGCAATAAACTGCAAACATCTTCATGCCCTCCTTAAAGAATGTCATCTTTTTAAACAAACAGGGATGTTGAATATGAGAGCTGAGAGTTTCCTTGTGTTGAAAGCAAGTAAGAAGCGCTGGATGTGTGGGAGCTCTTCAAAGCAGCACTACGCCCAGTTTTTTTTGCTTGTGAGCACTATATCTCATAGTCCCGTAAGTATTCGTGCCAAGACAATTTTCACTTCAAAGTTCAAACTATTTTGTCGTTTCAGGCATGATTTTCAGATCTCTGATGTTTGCATAAAAGGTGACAGTATTGTTGAATTAGAAGTGTTGGGGGGGGGAAGGTGGTGGGTGTTGGTGTGAAAGATAATTGTGAATACAGTGGACTCATTTTTTACAGACAAGAAAAGTCATAAGTGTGAACGCTTAATTTATTATTTCCATGCTTCAAGTGGGAATATGCTTCAGCAACTCCTATCTTACAAGTGGGAATGACACCTCCTGAATGTATGCAAATTCCTCGAATCAGAGGGTAATTTTAAAAATAGGCTTTAAAACAGCAGGATGCCTAATTAATTCAGATACTGGGTATACGACCCTGACTTTATTAAGCTAAAACTGCAGGTTTCAAGGTATGCTTCCGAGGAAGCAGAGTACAGCCGGAATCAAAGGATCACCTTAGCTGTAGCCTCAGCCGGCTAAGACCTGCTTTTATTGTGCTATGAAATCAAGTGGAAACTCTTATTAACCAGATCCCCCAGGAGAGCTCTTCAAAACATCCCCCCTTGAAAAGCCCCCCCTTCGCTAGAAGGCAGCCGGTTTCCGTGTCTCCAGACCCCCGTGTGCCCTGCAGCTCCGACCGCGCAAAAACGAGAGGATGCCCCGCGCCCCGGTACCTTTCAAGAGTGTCATTTACGGACATAAAACTTAAGGAGCGGAGTACCCCGGTGCCTCCGAGCCCCTCTCCGAGCTCGTACACCCACCCTCGGCAAAGTCCGCCCCACACCCCCGCGGCCGCCTCGCTC
>VZTF01004975.1:618603-643181 GCA_013397755.1 Cnemophilus loriae | reverse complement strand
GGGGGGCACGGGGCTACAGACAGCCTGAAGGGTCTGTTGGCCGTGGGAGTCCCTTCTGGGGAGGAGGATGGAGACTTCGACAGAGGGATCTGCAGGTGTTTGTCCGTGCTTGAAAGGCTGGAGACAAAAGTCTTTAACGCGGGTGGTATTTATATATTTTATGTGCTGTAACTGATACAAAGCTGATTTGTGTATTTCCAGGTATATAATACAGTATGTACAATGTATACAAAACAATCTTACTGTGTTTCTAAACACAGTATTTAAGACCTGTACTCGGTTTCATTACCCCCTGCGCTGCCGTGGTCCCAGCCGGACGAGTTGCCCGCTGTGGCAGCAGTAGGGGAGCCTGAGCTGGCTTCCGCGGAGGCAATGCTACTAAAGTAGGCGAAAGCAAACTGCTCAGCTCTGTTTCAGAAACGAAGGTGACAGCCAGATGGGTTCCTTATGTACTGATGAGCAGATTTGTTAAAAAAATCCTGATTTCTTAAAGAAATATGGTTTATGCAGAATTGCATCCCATATGCATTTGCATGTGAGTATAAGGAAGTAAATTTGGTGCTGTTTGCTTGCTGTTGCTTTGTTAGTTCTTCACCCTATAAATTTTGGGCTGATTTCAAACAAATGAAACAGAGGGGTATGTTCTGAGATATTAATTCTCAGAGAAAGAACATTCCTCTAAGTTCTGTGAACATAGCTGGGCAGGGGCGAATGTGCTTATGTGCAAAAAGGAAAAATATGCAGCATATATTTCAACCATTAATATTGAAGTGTTAGCACTGGGCAGAAGGGTTGTGAGACTGTTGAGGGCTGAATGTCCAGGAATTGGAAAAATCCCACTTTTAATCCAAATGTATTCCTGTAGGATTCGGCAGTGTCCAATAGGGAGCTAATCTCACTTGAAGCCTGTCACGGTAGACATGCATATTTATCTTCTCTCTGGACTCCTGATGCTCTGTTTAAGACAAGCCTGAAGCTTTGGTATAATTCGGTTAAAAAATCTGACAGTCATGAGATGCAATTCCCCAGGAAATGAGGCTTCATATATGTCATTGCCTACAAAACTGTTGGTCTTATCTGCACTTCCCTTAGCCTTTGTGTAGCCGGTATGCTTAGGTGTGCCTTTTTCTGGCTGGCGTCATGAACAGGTAATTTCTCTAATACAGAGAGGAAAAGCAGCTCCTTGAGGGTGCAGACGGTTAATGAGTGCACGAAGGAAATGATTTATAGTGTGGGCTGAGTTCTGTCTTACGTACTTTGCTGAGACTAACTCTCAGCTGGGCTATCTCCTTTGCTTCTCCCACATAAACTACTAGGCAGTTCTTAAGTAGGAATTTGCTTGTGGAAGCAGCTCCTGGTAAGGATGCAGGGACTATCACTTCATATTGCTGCTGCCTTAGTGTTATCATCGTTTTCTCAGATAGCTTCTTTGGAAGATGAGGCTCATTGATCTACCCCTTTACCATGCCAGCCATAATACAGTGTTTTTTTAAGACTCTTTTTGGCAGTCATCTTTACTAAGTTGAAAACTTGAGTTTGCATAATTCGAATTCTTTTGAAATTTCATCTTTGACAGCGTTGACAACAACATCAGCTTTTAACTGAATATATTGTTTCACGAACCCAAGCTGAATGAAATGGGACCAGGCGTATCACTTCCAGCTGTTCACCCTGTCTGTTTGTTGCCTCGCTGATACAGTGCTGGTGGCAGGCATAGCTGCGTTGCATATGAAGCAGATAGTCCGTGCAGCTTGCAGGCTGCCACTGTGCAGCTCAGAACCTGTGCTGATCTATATTACTATTTTGATCTGTACACTGGATTGCCTTTATGCATGACTCAGCTTCCTGTCACGGTAGCTACCACGTCTGTGAAAGCTGAAATGGACGGATGCCTCAGAGTGGTAATCTCTTCTGCTGCCCGGCTTCAATCTGTTTGTGTTTGGGGCTCAATGTCCTAAGCTTTAGCACCTGTGAATATAAAATGCTGGGAGTGAAGTACAGTGAGGCTGAAATGGAGAGGAGAAAGAAATGACTACAGAGAAACTATTTTATTGCTTTACCTGAGACTTTATCACTATGAAAGCACTCTGAGTGAACTCAGTTGGGAGATTAGTTGGTAGCTTTTCCTAAATTAAAAATAATTCTTTTGTTAATTCAAAAAATTAAAGCAATATCAAAAAACATTATGTAAACCAAAATAAAAATCATGACTAGCGTTCTTCTGTGTTTATTATAAGCATATGTCAAAATTACCCTGTTTCGTGTTGAATAACATGTTTTTTAAATTGTTCATTTAGAAGTGATATGTTAGAATCAGTGTTTGTATTTGAGTCCCCACACTAGTTATGTGGAAGCCACCTGGGCAAAGGTTCTCGTCTCGTGGAAGATGGCAGAGCATTGCCTGAAGGCAGGATCCCCAAACTTTCACCCTGACTTCATTGTACTTGGAGCAGATCTACAGTGTCTAATTAAAGTTAGTGCAGGAAGTAGCCTTGTGTTAAACAGGAGTAAAACCAAATCTATAATTCTGCCAGTGACTTCATATAAACATGGCTTTTTCCTGAAAAACAATAAATCTGCATTGTAGCAGGGAATCTTTGCACATATGAACTTGGTATATGCTTTTTCCCTTTCAGTGTAATGTTTCTTGGTTATCCTTCTGTCCTTCCTTGCTCCGAGTTGAGATACATTCAAATGAAGCTACAGAATGCATTCCTTGGTAAAACACATGAGTAAAGTCAAGTTATTCCTGATGGCCTGATCTTGCTGTAATTCAGAGTAGGGCTTTATTTCTTGAGTAGTCCCACAGGAAATGGTAAGATACTGAAGGAAGGAAGAACAGTTCAGTATTCCTGATTCACATCCATTGTGGTCAGTAAAAAATGCACCAAGTTGTTTGGGTTAAACCCAGCATGATAAGGGTTTGCAAATTAAAACCAGATTTCTGAGACATGTCATTCTGAGTCAAGTTGTCTAAAAATGAGCATTACAGATCAGTTCTAATATGTTGAAGAGCTTGGAAAGTAACCTGAGTGATATGCTATTGGTAGTGTTGTGATGCGGACTTAACTACGAGAAACACTTAATCTGTCTGCAAGCTAAATATAAGTTATTGTTCATATGTGTTCTAATACTTCAATAAATATTGTGGGGTGTGCAAAAGCACTTGGTAGTAGTTCAATTTCAGTCTCACTGCTATCAGTGGAGACAGGTTTGGTACTTCTGTTGAAGGCATACCTGTAGCTGGCACTTTTGGAAGACCTATACCAAGTATGTGACAGGGTCACAGCAGTTGAGGGGTTTTATTTATATCTTTCAAGTAAAGTGTTTTGTCATGCACTAAAATACAGGCACTGTGGTATATACCTAAAATACCCATCAGTTCTCCTCAGATGTTTAGAGCCTAGTTCTGCCAGGGTCTGTGTGTTCAGCCTTGCTATTGTCTTCATTCCAAACCAGTAACTATTTGCAGGAGTTGGGAAGGCAAAGGTTTAAGATCAGGTCAAAAATCAAGGTTTAAGGGCCAGCAAATTGACCAGCATCTCGCCTTTCGTGTAGAAATTAAAAGACTCCTGTGTAGAGTTACATCATCTGATGAAATACTAACTCAAAGCTGAGTGTTACTCTGCTGCTCCCTAGCAAGCTGGCCCAGTTTTACGAGCAGGCGATGAAGGCAGTTGCCTAGAGCGACAGACAAAAGGAGGCAATAAAATCACATTCTAAGCAAGAACGAGACCCTGTGACTCTGTGCCTGTTTTTGCCGGCTTAATGAGGACTCAGTGCATTCCCCAGGCACCATTTGCCACAAGGTGCTGTTGTGCTGAGACTGAGCAGGTTCCTTACTACAGGAGCCATGGCCATGGTTGTTTGGACATCCCATCTATTTGTGCTTGTCTCTGCTTCAACTTACTGCTGCTGAAACTGAGTGGAGAAACTTTATCTGCTCCTTCTCTGCTCCTTTTTCTTGATAGTGCTGTATTACTTTTGCCAAAATGGTTGGATTGGCAGGAGAGCAGGGACAGATGTGCTGAGACTAGAGAGCTCACAAAATTCATGCTTCACTAAAAAAACCCTTGTTATTATTAGCCTTGCAAATTAGGAATGACAGGCTGCTGAGACTTACTGAGTTTATATTTATGTCAAGAAACTGATTGCAAGAAATAAGACATGTCTTAGTAAATGCTACATGGGTACAGGATTGCTATAAGGACCTTTTACAGCCATCTCAGGGCTCAGTTAACACTGCTTGATGTAAGCTTCCCTTTTCCATCCAGTTTTGAGTGCTAAAAATGTTTACTTCCTTCATTCCACTGCTTGTGCTCTGACACCTCTAGACTTTTGGGATGGATCTCTTCCATGCTGTGAATAGGTTGCTGTATCAGGCTTTGCTAATAGATAGATGTGGTGGAGACTTCAGTAGCACTGACAACATGGTTAACAAGCTATAACAGAGAACCTGTCTGGAATGACAGTCATTTTACCCTACTGCGTTTTAGAGGAGCTGCTTGGAACAGCAGAGATTTGTGAGCTGACTGCAGGGACTGAGGTGACACTGTGTTGGTTTGCTTTAGGTTCACAGTTGGATTGTCATATCATCCAAAGGCAAGCACTGAAAGCATTGATAGGTCAGCCTTCACCACACATCAAGGTCTGTAATAGAAAGAAAGGAAACATAAATGGATTACAAAAAAGGAGACAATCTAGTCTCATCAGAAGTAATAAGAATTTGGAAAACATACTACACCTCAGTAGACTTTGCAACTTTAGTCAATCACTGTGTCATCAAAAGGAGACTTATGGGAGGCAGATTATCCCATCTTAGCCCACTAGAATGTTCTCACACTTTGTAACACCTCCATTACTTCATCCAAAAGAGGATGCTAAACTTGGGTCTCATAAAACAAGGACAAGTTTGAGTTTCCGTATTTTTAATCCAGGAATGCATTTTTCTTGTGGGTGAGCCTGTAATAAAATTCTGCTAACTTCTTCATGTTCTTTGCACAATTTCATAAAGATTTTTTTTTCATTTTCCCTTTTGCTATTTTGCTTTTGAATGTACAGTAATGGGATATGTGTTAGGCTTTCAAATCACTTCACTTTCACAAATGCTAAGGAGAGGACTCCAGCCTAGAATATGATTTCTGACTACAGAGGGATAAGAACAGTCCTGGCTTTCAGGAGCTGTCAAGCAATGTGATTATGCACCTGTACAATATACAGATTATTTTGTATTTCAAGGAAAAGAGAGAGGTTAATACCTGATTGGGTTTGTACCTTTGTAAGCACAGCTGTGCTTAATTTCTGCCTCCAAGTTCCAGTTATTTTATTCTAAATCCTGCACCCCTGGGAATCTGCCTTGACCCCTGGCTTGACAATGGACTGGAAATTGAAGAGGTCTGCACCCTGGGGTTTTTTTGTTTGTTTGGTTAGGTTTTTTTGGTGTGGGTGCTTTTTTTGTTTTTTTTTTTTTTTTTTTTTTTTCTTTTTTATCTCCTTTAGAAATTTTCTGTTTTCTTTGAAACTCAGCAAGGCAAACATAGCCTTTTCTGTAGTGTTGTAAGTGGCTATAGTGCATCTATAATTTTATCTCATCTCACTCTTGATTAAAAGGTTCTTCAGAACTAGAACAACATGATTAATTTTTTTTTTGCATGTGTTAGTTTCTACTGGAAGATTAAAAGAAGCCCTTTTAATTCATGCAGAGTTAGAGTTCTCTTGCACACGTATGTAGGTTTACACTCCCCAAGCATAGGTGCATACACACATGTACACACTCAAAAGACCTACAAGGACGTGTGGGTAACTGAATTCACATGGAGTATGCAGTAATAAGATTTCCATGTTAGTCATTCAAATTTGCCCATGTGCCTTTAAATTCTGCCCTGTTGCACATTAGTGTTATAGCAACCTATAATTAACTGACCCAGTACTCTATTTTACAATCCCTTTTCATAACTCAGTGCAGAAAAGAGGGGTGTTCATTTAATGAACAGTTTTCGGCCCTTTGTTGGGGTGTGTTTGGAGGCACGCTTTCAGGTCACCGTGAAGACCCTGTTAGAAGCAGGTTTTTTGCTTGTGAAGTGTCCCATATAATTTCCTAAGTTAGTAAGTATGTAAGCATTTCCAAAAGCTGAGTAACCCCCAAGCCAGAAGAAGTTTCATGTTTCATTATTGAAGCAAACTTGTTCCTCTGAAGCACAGGAAAACTAACACCTAAAGTATCAATTAATTTTGGATGCCCTCTCTGAGATAACAAGGACTGAATTTTTTCAGAGTAACTGGTATTAGATACTGAGTACAGGACATGGTTTTTATCAGCTTTGGTTGTAGCTGAGAGTGTTCGGTGTTTTTGTATATCAACCTTAGGACTTTCAAGTCAGGTCCCCAGAAAATGCAGAACCTAGATTTAATGACCAGCCCTGAAAATTTAAATTACTTAATTAGCATAGTAGGAAATCTGGGGTAGAAGCCAGGACGAAATGTCATTCCCTCCCCCTCTGCAATGTTCACTTTCTTAGCTGTGAAAGTGGTTCTTTCCTGTAATTCCTTGCCTCATTCCTAACCTCAGCTAAAAATAAATTTGCAGTCTGCTTTATTTTATGGTCCTGCATCATCCTCAAAAGTAGTTACAATAAAGTAGGCAAAATATGCTCCCAAGTGCTTTTAACTTACTCATTAAACCATACTTTCCCTCCTTAGCCCACCCTCTGACTCTTCTCACATACTTGGTGTGCTTCCCTAGGGACTTTATCCTACTCTACTCTCCACTTCTTTATCCCATTCTGCTTGTCTTAACCAGTTCTTTCATACATTTCCCAGATCCCTGTCCAATGTGTCTGTCTCTTTCCATAGCCCAGCACCCGTTTTTCCCCTCTTCTAGCTGCAGGTCCTAATCTCCCGTTTCACAATTTTTGTGCAATCTGAGTGTCCGTCTGTTGTTCCTCCCCCTCCCTCTCCTGTCTTGTCCTCATTTTTTTGGCCAACCACTCACTTTTAACTTATCTCTGCCTGTGCTTTCTAGGTTTCATGACTTCCCTTAGCTGTTTTGAGCTTCTCTTCTCCCCAGTTACCTATTTTACTACATTCTTCCCTTTCACTGAGGGCAGTGTGGTGGCCCCTGCTCCTCCCTGACGGACACTTCTCCTAGGACAGTGAAAAGGAGCTTTAATCTTCCAGAATATATACTGGTAGTGGTGACAAGCATGGTAAAGTCCCATATGATGAGAACATCATATGGGATGGACCTAAAGGCTTCTGGGTCTAGAAGTTGCTTATGGCAACAGAGAAGATACACATTGCACTCTCTCTGAGGAAATGCAATCCAAATACAAACCAGAAAGTAAAGGAAGAGGAGGGACAGAAGGCTGAGATGTTTCTCTGAGAATCTGTCCAAGTTTCTGTGTCACTGCTTTTGCATAGATTGCTGTGGCAAGGAATCTTGGAATCATATCTGAAACAGAAATTAGGGAGAGGCTGAGCCTAGGGAGTATGTACGTGTCTGCAGCTGAGTTAAGAGAGGCCCATCTGCTGTGCAGGGTTTCATGAGTGTTTTCTTCATCTAAGTGGACTATACCTAGTGCACAAGTGGCAAGTGAATTTTAGATGCATAAGTCAAAATATTCATGTTGCAAGGTTGCTGGTGAATAAAATTTAACAATCTGCTTTTACATTTGTGTCTGTGTGTATATCTTTATTTATTTGTGCACATTACATGGAAAATAAAATCACTTCTCTCTGATGTGTTTGCACTAATAGAAAATGATGCCATTTACACTCCATCGTTAATGTGATTTTATGGGATTTATTGACATGGCAAGTTCATTTTAGACATGCGAAGACCTGAGGGAGTAGGATTATAATAACAACATTAATTTGCCTTCTTAGTGCTAAGAATGAAATAAAGAAAAAAAAAGAAAAAACTTGCTAAGCTTTGTTTAACCTGCAGGGGTTCTGGAAAAGCAGCTGTCACTTTTTAAAGTCTTATTTAGTGTATGCCATCATTTTTCATCTGGATCCTGAATTGATACCGCAGCTGTGCTGGAGGAAAAGGAAGCTTCCACCTTTCCAGGTCCAGAACAGTGTACTTAATCTTGGAGACAAGCACTGAGAACAAAAGGGAGTGTCTTTGCATGAATCTGATTATTCTGGCACAGAAGTGGTGGCAGTGGATTTCTGTGTCTAGTCTACTGTTGCTAATAGTGATTTCTGTAAGTTGATGGAGCACAGAGTACCTTATTACCAAATGCCTTCACAGACATGTTTTGCAATCATTGCCATGTCACAGTTGTACAGTGCTGTGCTCTGAAGTGTTGTGAAGGCCCTTAGGCTGCCTCAATGTAAAAACATTTGCTGAAGAATCATGAAGACAACTATCATCATCCAAGGGTGAATTTTAATTCAAAATAATCTTTATCCACAAATAAAATTGGTCATTTGGTTCATTGCTTCAGTAAAATGATTTTTCATTTTTTTTTTTACAGAAGCAAGAATAGTTTAGGCTATTCTTGGCAGTTAATCATATTTGCTGAACTATTTAAATAATTCAGTAACTCTCTTTCATGAGATATGCATTGCTTATTGTAGGGAATTACATCAGTCTGTCCTTTCATCAATGTAGGTATGTATAAACCAGCAGATACAAAAATAGAACTATAGAATTGTCAAGGTTGGAAGAGACCTTTAAGGTCATCAAGTCCAACCATCCACCCAGCACTGCCCCTGTAACCCCTAAACCACATCACCCAGCACCAGATCCGGATGTGTCTTGAACACCTCCAGGAATGTGACACCACCACATCCATGGGCTACCTATTCCAATGCCTGACTACCCTAATAGTGATAAATTTTTTCTAATATCTAATCTGGATCTCCCCTGTCTCAGCTTAAAGTCATTTCCTCTAGTCCTCTCACTGTAGGTATGGTGGAAGAGACCAGCCCCCACCTCACTACAACCTCCTTTTGGGTACTTGTAGGGAGCAGTGAGGTCCACCCTGAGCCTCCTCCAGGCTAAACAAACCCAGCTCCCTTAGCGGTTCCTCATAAGACAAAACATGTCCTGTGAGGAACAGCAAAAATGTTTCAGAGCTTCCAGCTCTACAGTTGTTGAAGGTTGCTGTCAGGGTAACATCACGTACCAGCCCCTTTTCTGTATTACTTTTCTTTGGAAGAAAATCTGCCCATTTGGGCTGGATGGGAGCAGCAGCAGGCACCAGGCAGAGACAAGTGCCCGGATACTCACTGGCTGCTTAACTCCAGGCACCAACCTCTGACTCAGTCTTTGCCAAGTTCTCTGTGAGCAGGTAAGTGTGCTGAGCATGCCGTTTGATATTTCCTATCAGTTGAGCTGCCTGATGGGTGCAATCACTCCTTTTTAAGTTTTCCCGTGTAAGAGAGTTGGCAGATGCTCTTCCAAGAGACACAGTTTTCTCTTGTTTGTCTGGATGCCAACTGAAACCAGTTGGATGGCTTTAAATCTTTTATAAAAACAACTATGTAAAAGCTTTGCTTTAAGGTGTCCAGCTACCCACAAAAGTTCTAAAAATAATAAATTCCCTCTCCTTCAGAATTAGAGCTTGTTCTCCCAGTAGGAGTGTGGGAACTTGCTTTATTGGCTTTTTTGTAGCCGCCTTCTGTTGACAGAAGTGAGGCCTGAAGATGTGCAGGGACAATTCAGCCATGTTTGGGGAACCCAACCCCAAATTCTTAAGTCTCAGTTGAGGTGGCTGTTTTTACTCTTTTACTGTTAAAAAAAAAAAAAGGAATCAAAGCAATTGAAAGCATTTTATCATTCCCCCCCAAATTCATTTGGTCATGAAAGCACATAAAAATGTGAAAGATGAGAAGTGTCTTCCTTTGAGGATGTGAGTACTCACACCCGGTGATTTCAATAGGAGACAGAGCACAACTAGAACCACATACAGTTAAACAAATTACTAAATCTGAGTCAGGAAGATAATTCCGTCTAGGCCAGGCAGGGCATTGAGTGTATTTACCCCACAAATTCTCATGCCTACAGTAATTTTGTGTCTTTGTAGGGCTGTATGCACTACAAAGTGTGCAGGCTTCAGTTTGTTACTGGGTGTTGAAAAATGTGTTATGTTGTATTATAATATGAAGCTAAGTAAAAGGGATTTCCTTTAGGTTTTCTCTGCCCCAAATATATGTCATGTATTCTCTTCAGCTTACTGATGGAATTTTCTACTGAATGAGGTATGGTCAAGGTGTCAGGATTTAACTCCCAGGCCTATGAACATTTGCAATGACTAAACAAGTTAATTAGGACTAGCTCATCTGAGAAATTTAAGGATACAATTCCAGGTGATCATGATGCGTCTTTGGCTGCTGCTGAATCCTTAGTTCCATAATTGCTAATTTAGGTCATTCGGCCTTATGGTTTCTGAGAGCCTCCTTCCTCAGAAAATAATTCTTTCCAAGGATATGCAGAAGCTAGGGAGTCAAAGCTGCAGCTGATGACTGAATAGGTTTAGGAATAAGTTTATATGCATCGTTTCCTCATTAGTAAGCTGTGAGGGAGCTGAGATACAAGCTGTAGTATCTCCTCACCTCACAGGAATGATGGAAGCATTAGAAATCGTGAGAAAAACATAAGCACAAAACCCTCCAGGTTGCACTGCATGTCCATTACAAATTTCAGTAGTTGCGAGCCTTAAAATGAAAGAACTTAATTTAAAAAATTGAAATAATCTAATTTACCAAATCAGGACTTGGCCAGGACAATGGGATTGAGTCTACTAGTCTTGAGAGGACTACTTTTGGTACTGTCATAACACAACTGCATAAGACATCATTTAACTCTTCACCTGGAAAATAGCATTTCGATCTACATTCTGTGCTAAATTCCACTTGTGGCATTGAATCACTGAGATCAGACAGGTGTTACAAGTTACCATGGCACTTCCTTGGTGATTTCCACTTCATGGTTCCCTTGAGCAGCAGTATCTTTTGAATTTTTCACCGCACTGCATCCTGGAGTGGTGTGTTTGTATTGTGTTCCTTTTTCAATTTTTGTTTTCAGGTATAACACCAAAACTGAGTTTTTAAGATAGAATGTTTTTCTTTGAAGACACAAACTTGAGGTGTGAAACATTAGCAGCTCAGAGCAGGTGCTGTGGCTATTTACATTGCTGAGTCTGTCCACCTCTGCAGCACTACTTGGCAAGTAATGTGGTTGCAGTTTGGCGGTATTTTGGGACGCCAGCGGCACAGAGGTTTCTTGGCATAGGTGTGACCTGTATTTAGGAATGAATTAAAGTTTCATTCTTCATATTAAAGGTGTCATAGAGGTTGCTTGCTGCTCTCCAAAGGAGATGGACAGCTGAGCTGTTCAGAAGATAAAAACACACTGCTGAATAATCTGTTGAGCAAATAACAGTCTGTGCCTTCAGAGTGCAGCAATATCATGATTGTTCAGAGAAAACAGCACTGAAAATGTCTGACAATAGTAAAGTCTCACAAACTTGAATCTCGTATATTTATTACTCACAAAATTATGTATCACAATGAAATGTATAACACTGTTTACTTTTGTACTCAAGGGCTTTTGGGGCATTTTGAAACAGTATAGAAATAGATGGTACCTTATAGCTGGTACATTTCAGAGTCTTATGTTTTCAGGACACACTAAGATGATCAATGACAATATTTTGTTTTGGCTGTGTAGATTCAGCTCTCTTCAGTCCTCACATCTGCCTCTCCAACTGGGACTGACTTCTATGTCTGTCAGGATGTGCTGCAGCTCAAGGAGGATTTTCATTATGTACACTCAAATGGCCGTTTCTTCAACGGACGTTATTTTCTCTGAAATCCTGTTTTCTTGGACCCTGCAGGAAAGCACTGGAGTGAGAGATACAATGAATTATTTATTGGAGTGACTGAGTCAGGTATGTGGCAATAGTGTATTTCAAAACAGTGCAAAACAGTGTGTAGTGAATAGCAGCAGTTTGACGTGATTTTCTGCTTATAGTGGCTTTTCAGTCTCTAAGAACTGAAACTGAGAGTATATATTGAAGTGGATGTTGGAGTGTTTTCCTGTTTTCTGACATGCCGTGAGCTTTATGTGTTCTTAAAGTTCAAGGCTTGGAGAATGCTCTTGTTCTGTCTGCAGTGCGTGGCCTGGTACAGGCAAGCATTCAGCTCTGCCTGCAGCTTCCAGAGTAGCGTAGAACTGAGGAAGAGGAAGAACTGCTAGGAAAACAAGTTGTGGGAAATCCAGGCTCAGGGAAAGATCGTTGGGACCTGGAATGTTATTGTGGACTCCTCAGTGAGAGGGCCACTTAGGAGGACATGCAGGGGAGGATCCTGTCTGTGGTCTACCAGGGAAGGATAGCACAGGAGGTGTTACGATCCAATTATTGCGATTATTAGAGATGCCTCTGCCTGAATTAAGGTGCGAACAAGACCATATGCCAAAGCCAATAGAAAGGATTTTGTTTAACAGTAAATATGAGGTAGAGAGAGATAGAAAGAAATAGGGAAAAGAGAGAGTGGGGGAGAGAAAGAGAGTGACAGAAAGACAGATTAAGTAGGAAGATAGTCACCACTTCTGTAGGTCCAGTAGTGTTGCATTGGTCCTCTTCTTCTGGTCTTCTCAGCGGTGTGGGTCCAACAAAACACAGAGCTCAGTGAGTTAGGATATGTTCAGGTACAGGTGGGAATGCCCAAGCACCTTCCCTGGAGGGAGTTTTACACTGTCTTTTGCAACACTGGATCTGTTGCAACATTTGTGGATCATGTGCAGTCCTCTGGTGGAAGGCCTCAGAAATGCGTCTGAGGGGCGCTTCAGGGGTCTTTGATAGTTCATGAACCTTTCTGAGACATGACGGATGCCTCTCCTATGAATGTGCCATGTGAATGTGATCTTCCCTTGGGGTAGTGGGGAGTTTTACAACCAAGCTAGTTTATGTAAGAGAAGACAATTGGCACGATAAAAAGTACCATCTGCAGGGTCTGCTTCTTCTCTGGCAAAAAACTCAGCTTGTAGTCTCTGGTGGTAGATGTTTACTCCTGTTTTGTGCATACCAGAGGTTTTGCCATCGCACCCTCAAAAACTCTCCTGATCCCTCTTGGTTCGTGGGGAAGAGTGTGGAAACCCAGACTCAGCAAACGAGTCTGTAGGCTATAGCCTCCCTCGGCCTCGTTTACGTCTTTTTAGACCTGAGATAACTGGACTGCAGTACCACCTTTATTTTATCTCAAATACCCATCAGGTGGCTTATCTCACAGTCCAGTTTCCCAAAATCGAGGAGGCATGCTGGATACGTACACCCCTGGGAGGGTGGGCTTTGGTGGTGCAGATGAGCAGTTGCTTCTTTGCACAGTTTGCTACAGTGGACAAAGTCCTCTGGTGATCTTAACAGTGTTTAAGAATTATGACTTTTAAGTCTGTTACAGGAGGTCAAAGAGCACACACTGTTGGGAGGGTTCCTGGGAAATAGTGAAGGAAGTCAGGTTGTCCACTGGAAGAGAGAGCTTTCCATGAATTTAATAGGCTGAGCCTTCAGTGCTATGTTGAGAATGTAGTGTAGTCCTGTTCTCCTGATATTTGTCTGGAGCTGGCGGCAGAGGATGACTTGTAAGCTTTATCAGAGGCTACTCGACATTGATATGACAGGAAAAAGGGAGCCCTGGAATATGTATTTACTTAGATCAGCCAATTTGCTTGTTTGTCCAGAATGTTAATTTTTCTTTGGGAAAAGAAAAAAAAAAAAAAGAGAAAATGTATTTGAAGACACTCTAAATCCAGGTAGCACACAGCTGTCATTTATTTTTCACAAGAAAAAAAGAAAGGTCTATTTTTGTTCTTAAGCAATCTTTTCACTTTCCTTCTTTTGAAGCACAATGACAGTTAATGATTAATAGACACAGTCCACAGTACTGCCAGCAGGAAGCCAGCATAAGTGTGGAGGAAGTCTAAATAATTGAAGGGAAAAGGTGACAGAGGCAGCCATTAGTTCTTCTGGATAAGAAATTCTTCATTGTCTGGCTATTTGCCCACATGAAAGGGAAAATCTACTATTTGAGCAGCACAATCTGTAGACTTCATGAGGCACTTATCTTGGGGACAAAGGAAACAACTGGGCTCAGTCTTTTTAAATTAATAGAAACTGGTGCAAAATCCCCTCGTTTTCAACTGTGTCACAACACATTATTGGGCTTGCAACATAACCAGCTTGTCAGAAGTAACTGGGCAGCATTCCAGAAACAAACACCCTACAGCAGAATGAATGATATCACACTGGACACTTGCCTTCACAGAGTGACTCCTCTCCTAGACATCCTGGTGGTCACAGGAGACCCTGTGTACTTGCAAAGATGGCTGGTAATTTTTTGGGATGTGCAAAACAAAATGGCAAATGTTGAGCAGAGAACTAGCTTCCGTAGTTTCACCAAACTGGGTGACAAAAACCAAAATTATTCAAAATAAACAAAAAATAAAATACATAAAAACTAATCATTAAAGAAGATAAAAAGAGCAGGCTTTTGTTTGTTTTCTGAATTGTGCATTCTAGAACTCTGTGTCATGGGCTTAAGTGGAGAATATTATTTCATATTCTTATGGGGAGAATGAGGATCCTTTCCAGCATTTTTTGAACAAACTATGGATTACTGTCTCATCTGACACTTTGCATAATTTAGTTTCCTTTAATTTCTAGTCATAATTTAACAAGTGTCATATCACAGGCTGTCCTATCTTCTATAGAAGAAGTTTTCTAGAGGAACTGTTAAATGTGCTCATTTAACTTGTGATGTAAAATGAGAGGATGGAAGCAGTAGTTACATTCAGCTCTAGATAGCATCACATCTTGGACAAATCTCTCCAGGCCTGTGAGGTGATTGCAGCAGTAGCAGTGGTGCCCTGTGCCATGAAAGGGAGGTGTGTCGCTGCCTTTCCCTTTGGTGTGACAGCTGAGCTTTCAGTCAGCTGTGGTGTTCTGGGGAAAAGCTGTGGTAGCAGGTATAAAGAGAACCATTCAGCAAAGTTGAGTTCCTTGACTGTGGAAGGTTTTCTTGAAGAGTTTGTGTCTGCTACTATCCTCCCTCTTGATGAGGTCTTGATGACTCTACTCAGCCCTGGTGAGCCCTCATGTGGAGTGCTGTATGCAGTTCTGGGCTCCTCAGTAAAAGAGGGACACGGATCTCCTGGAGTGAGTCTAGGAGGCAGAGAAGGGCTACGAGGATGATTAAGGAACTGGAGCATCTCTCTTGGGAGGAAAGGCTGAGGCAACTGTGTGTGTTTAGCCTCGAGAAGAGATGACTGAGATGGGACCTAATCAATGAGTATAAGTATCTGAAGAGAGGGTGTCCAGATGATGGAGCCTGGCTCAGAGGTGCCAAGCAATAGGAAAGAGGCAATGGGCAGAAACTGATGCACAGGAAGTTCCACCTGAATATAAGGAAGAAATTCTTTAAAGTTCGGGTGACTTAGCACTGGCATAGGTTGCCCAGAGAGGTTGTGGCATCTCCTTCTCTGGAGACATTCAAAACCCATTTGCCCATAATCTGAGTAATGTACTCTAGGATGACCCTGTTTGAGCAGGACAGTTGGACCAGATGACTTCCAGTCACCACTTCCAAACTTACCTGTTCTGTGATTCTGTGATTCTGTGATTCTGTGATTCTGTGAACTGGAATTAATTTTTGATGCTTTTTCATCCAGGATCTCTTGAACGTTTTTTAAAAATATCTATAAAAATACAAGGACATCTGCCAAGCATAACCTTGCACTTAATATTCTGGTGAAGAGGATCTTTTCATTGCACAACTTTTTTCTGTACTGGCATTTAGGTTTTTACACATGTTCACTAAATGCTCATCAAATGAAAAGTCTGTGATTTTGTACGACATTAAAGGCTCTTCACAACCAAAGTTGTGTGTCTGCTTGAAGTATTCCAGAAAAGTGCCGAAACCATATAAAGGAGGGTAGTAGATGTTATTGCCCTTTTAAAGGAGTTTTAAATGAAGGGAAATCACAAATGTGTGTTTGATTCTTTTCACAGAGGAGTCACACGTTGATAATAGTAGGAACAAAGGCTGAAGAGAGAAACTGGAGTTAAAGGACTTTATTTGAGAGTATAATATAGTACCAATTCCTTGGATGTCAATGAGAAAGCAAGAAACAAAAAGAGAGAAAAAGTAGAAGTAAAGTAGCAAGCAAAGTCAAGCTAGAGAAGGTTATGGAGGAGAAAAGAGGCTGTGGCAGGAGAAAGATTGTTGAATGCACAGGAGTAGGAAGACTTCCACAGTCCAGACTCAGAAACATTTAGCTTATTTACAGACAACCCTTATGTTATGTCATGAATGAAAGTCAATGATATATTCTGTTGCTTATTTAAATGTGAAAGATCTATAACAGTGTTTCCTGGAGGTATTTTGCCTTCAGAAACTCAGGATGTAGCAGCCACCTTCCCACAGTGACAGTCAGTGTAGGAAACTGCAGAGAGACCGTGTCCTGATCCCACCACTATTTCCCATCTGGTAAGGTTGAGATCATTTTCCTTTCCATGCATAAAAATGTTGCAGCAAAAGGCGGTTGCAGGAAGATACCAGAGCAGTTCCCAAGGGAAGGGTCTCGGAGACGGGTTATAAAAGGATGTGAGGCAAAAAAAGCACTTTGAAGGATGAAAGATGGAGGGCAGCCTGAGGACCTAACCTGGGAACATCCAGGTATTAAAGAGGCAGCACATCTAGTCTTGATCGAGGGTGGATTGAAGACTTTTTTTGGATTGAGTTTCCTGAAGCAAAACTCACATGTTTACTGTGATCTTCTAGAGGAGGTGGAATATAACTATTTCTTTTGAGCAACATTTTTTTATACACATAGTTTGTGTATTTAAATTATTACAGCAGTTCTAATGCTATTTCTAACAGAGATAAATTACAGAAGAGAGGCTTCATTTTTATTCATCAAATAACACATAGTAAGTCTTCAGGGATTCTGAGTGAGACTGGGGAAAATATAAAAATCATAAGTGATCTGTTTTGATTGCTACTTCTGTTATGTTTCTCTTCTAATCCTGAGGTTTTTTCCTGCCATTTTAATATCTTTGAATCTGATACATTATTTCTAAATATAGAAAAAATGAAAACTGCAAGAACTAACTGTAAGACTGCTTATGTATTATACTTTGTGAGGATAGTTTTCATTAAAACCCCACCATATTTACAAAAAACTCAGATGCTGATTTATTACGTTTCCTGGACACTCTGCAGTTCTCAATGGATATTTTCCTGAGCTCCTGTACTTCTATAAGTCTCTCCTCATTTTGCACAGGAGATATTGATTTATCAACCAGCTTGCTCAAGCTGATGAGAAAGTCTGTGTTAGAGGTAGGTACTACCAGATTTCAAATCCCAGATTAGTATTTTAAATGCACATTTTAGACAGGTCACTGCTCAGATGGATCATCATGGTAGTTTCAATTTGACTTCCTCACAAGAATCTGATTAAAGTAATATTTTCAGTGCATCAATATACTTAAGTCATTCTATTATCTTGCGCTTTTTTGAGGTAGAAACGGTGCTGCAGGTGCCTTCTACTTTCATTTTTTCAGTTGGCTTGCAAATCAGGTTTTATTCACTGAAGAGTATCTCCATCTAAAGATTTCTCTTACTGACAGAAAGGTCAATGAAATCATAAGGGAACCATCAACGTTTCCATTCCACATTCATGCTGCAAAGTTTAAAAACACTCCTATTCTATCTGCTAGCAAGAACTTCCTCAACATTTCTCAGATGCAAAGGAGAGTCTTTTTCTCTGTTTAGTGGGAAACTCCTGTCTTTCAAGCTCTCAGCTCTAGAATTGGATAAGTAGGCATAAGTGTAGGCTTTTTCAAGATCTGCTGCTCATGTGCAGATGTGCAGGTATTAATACGTTGTCAGTAAGCAAGGTCACTGATGAAGACTGCGTTCTTGCCCTCTGTAAGTATACAATGATGGAAATTTTTTTTCAGGTAAGAACTGGAGTGGAACCATTTTGTTTTCAAAAGTTACCAAGTAAATTGTTTTTAAACATTTGTGGTTTTTTTCAAAATTAAAAATGCTTGCTACACCTTGGAGATATTCTATGAACTTCTAACCCTTGTCTAATTCCTGTCGGCCGGTAATGGCCTTGTCTAGTTCATGTTGGCCAGGTGCTGAATTCACTGAGGAGTGGTCTATAATTCCAGGGTTTGTGTGGGATAGAGGTAAGGGTTTTAAATTCTCAGCTCCACTGCAGAGCCAGAGTCTTGGGTTATTTATCAAAAGATCCATTCTGAAAATGTGGGCCTTGAAAGAGCTGTGCTCATGTCTTTGGGAAGGTCCTGGGGACAGGCACACCACTGAGGGATTTTGATTCCGCTATAGGCTCCATGACCTAGAACACTCAGGCCTAGAACACTCAAGCATTTGGCAAAAGATTATCAAGTCAAAGACACTTTTAATAAAAGTTTGTGTTCCACACATTGACATTTTCTGACAAGTATTCATCAGAACATTTCCACTGAATTTAATTCCTAAGTAACAGAAGCCATAAAATTTCACCAAGCAGTCCTCAACAATAGGATGTATTTGGGTCAAACTACAGCATGCATCTCCAGTGCTAAATTAATATCCTCTCTGCTATTGTTAGTCCAGGCAGCTCACAGCTAGTCAAAGCACAAGATAAGCTGATATTAAAAATTACTGAGCAGTGGCTAAGATGACCAGAGAAGTGTTGGTATATCATGTAATTATCTTGATACATGAGGAGGCTCTGTTATTACTTGTTCAACTTATATATTTTATATAGAGAAAGCCACTGTACTATGACTTTGGGCTCATTTACATGCTTTTGTCTAGTCAGAATTAAATACAAATTTTGTGAGAAAAATAACCTTGAAATGTCCAACAAAAAGGATTCAGATTGTTCATATATTCAGAATAGAGCTTATGAACAAAGATGATTCTCTATTGATTTAATTATAAATGGTCTGGGCAATAATTTAAACATGTTTCCTTGAAGAACCTAAAATCAGATTTAAAAAATATTCTTATAGTAGATAACTGTAGGTTTTCTTAGGATTTAAGCTTAAATTCCATATTGTATTATCACCACTATATGGATTATCTTTGACTCACCCACCCAGACACCACAAACTGTTGGTGACAACCTCTGGAGCTCCTGCTCTGATTCCATGCTAGATTATTTTAAAACAGAGATAGCAACGTTTCAGGCATACCGTCCATAGATGTGACTCTGCTGTGGGAGCACAGTCTGACATAATAGTACAGCTACTTTACTGCATTGCTGGAGGGATAAGATTTTTAATACCTGTTCAGATATGAATGATACATTTACTTCTCATATCTCTACGCTGAAAACTCATTTTGCTCTGAAGATAAAAGTAGTTCCTTCTGTCAAATCACCAAACACCCCCATTTCCACCCAGGAACATGCTGACCCCTCAGAAGCAACCCATTCCTCCCAAACTCAAATCATCAGTTTCCAGATGGAACAGGTCCAAGCATTGGAGCAAAGTTTTGAAGAAAGTGATTAGACTAAAACTACAGGCATGCCCTGGTTGCCACATTTTCAAATTGCCCCTAATATGTCAATCTGTTTAGAACAGATACTTAGAGGGTGGTTGTAGCTCTCCTGTGGGAAGAAAAAATGTTAAAGTTTTTTACGAGAAGAATGTTTGCCTTATTAAGAGGTTACAGAACAATATGGAAAAGGTTTATTTAGTACCCAGAGAGCAAGTCACAAATATGGAGGCCAAATGCCAGGTGAAAAACAACCTGGCTTGATCTCAATTTAGTTTTTATACTCCGTGTCATATTTTTCATTGTGTGCTTGGGTGACTCCAAATCCAGTATGTGGTAACACTGCATGCTCTGGTAGGTACATATGAATGTGGAGCTGGGATATAGGTAATGCACAGAGACCAGCCATGGGGAAGGGCATATAATCCTTACGCTAAGGAAAATGAGTTTCTTGAACATGTACTGGAGTATGTTCTGTATGTAGCAGGCCAGACCAAGTCATCCATACATAATATGAAAATGCCTGCTAGGGAGATATTTAGTCTTTAGAAGTAATTCATACTTAGAAGTACAGAAAGCAGAATTTAAGAGGCTACAAGAATGCTTCATTCTCCTAGGAATGTATTTGCTGTTATAAAATCAAATTCTTCATGTTGACACTCAAGTTTCTTTCATGATTTTTCTACTCTAAACAAAATTTTGGCTGAGAATTTTGTTTAGAAGTCAGAAAGCTCTGCAGAAGATAGGAAAAAAAAGGCATTGGCAAACTAGATACTGTTAAGCTAAATCATACTGTGCAGATCTGTAAAAAATTGGCTCCAGAACTTACTGTGCTCCTTAAATTAGGTCTGTAGTAGAAATCAAAATTATTTGCACTATGAGCAAATTAATTCATTTCCTGTTCTCTGGGGTATGCCTATTGTGGGAGTAATTCTTCAGTGTCAGTTTAGCCACAATATTTATATATGTCTGTACACCTCTTCTGAGACAGAGCTGGTAATCTATCCTGTTAAAGGCTTAAATACTTCTTTGATACTAAAATATTTTTCTTTATTCCATAAATATCTGGTGCCACTGAAGTGGGATATACTGCCTAATATGACAGTGTGCTACAAACTTGGAGCCGATGGACGATGTCAAAGTGAGCCTTTTGCAAAGCAATTAATGTGATAAAACTTTTAAAAACACATTCTATAGGCTTATAAAAAGATCTGTCAGCATTGCAGATACATGGCAAATGTTTTGGATTCCTACAGTTGGCTTTAACAGCTATAATGGGGTATTTTTTAAATGTTTCAGGAACTTTTGGCAGTGCTGATCCCAGCAGAACAGTGACTATGGTGCTGTGTAGAACAAGCACGTCTCTGAGCATTTATCCACCCAGTATTTATGTCTCGACCCCAAACCCCAGCTGCACTGGCTTCTACAGGGACTGTGCCCTTTGGATTTACCTGAAACGGAATTGTAGACTAACTAGGACCTAACTGTCCACTTAACCATGGCTCTTCCAAAGAGGAAGAAGGGGACCTTCTTTTGAGAAGCTCTCATGAATTTCAGTGGATGTTGGTTCAAAGTCTAAAAGTACCTCATCTCTTCCCTTCATGCCCCCATCCTAACACCCAAACCCCAGGCTAAGTACTGCAGATGGAAAAAATGGCCTCTCTGATTTTTCTTGCAATGGGTTTTGTACAGTCAGGAGAAGGTATTTCTGTCTCAGACTTTTTAAAATAAAACGCAGACTGTCAGTAAAAGTAGCATCATTCTGGTAATTGTATTCACTTACTAATAAATGCATTATGCACTTGCTTCATAAAAAAATACTAAAATAGAAGTATAATTTTAATTTGGTCTTCTCATTTAATTTTCTCATCTTAGTATTGGCCAGAGGAGTAAATATGTTCGTTCTTCATCAAGCAGAAATTCAACAAAAGTAAACTTAAATGGCATTTGAATGCCCTGTATTTACCTTGTAAGATTTTACATGAGGAAAAATACGTGGATTGTGTCACTGTCAGATTGCTGTCCCATGTAAGACATGAGGACAAGTTGGATCAAGGTAATATTTGTAAAATACAAGAAAAATGTTATTTCAAATGCATGCTGATATTTATTGAGATCTTGCAGAGTCATCATTGGATTTAATTCAGTATAAAGGTCTGTGATAAAAACAACAGCAACAGCAGCAACTCTTGCACTGCTGCTCTTGCTGCTTTGGGGATTTCAGCAATATTACAGAACAATTGCCAAGGAAGAGAAAATGCTTGGAGTACTCAAATTGTGACATTGCACCAGAAGAAAATAAAAAGAAACAGGCAACTTTTTACAAATCAATCTTACACTTCAGTTGGAGGGGAAAAAAGGGTGTTAACATGTTTCAGTATTTATTTGACATGCTATGTATTTAAGGGGGCATTTTAATGCTATTCATGATATGTCATCTGTTTAGAATATAAGACACCACCCCAACTGGTGTTACTCTTGTTACTCTTTGATAGTCTAGGTGTATTTCTGAATTGAGACTCATGAAACTCATTGGCTTTTTTGTGTGGTGGTTTTTTTTTGGTTTTTTTTTAAATTTTGAGATCTTGGCCTCTGTAGAAGAGTCTGTATAATTTAGGCTTTTTCTCTTTTTTTTTAATGTCATACCAACGTACATTAAAACATACACTGGTATGACATAAAGGATCTACTACTGACTTTTGAATGAATGAATTTTAACTCATTACCTATGGTGTGTAATTTTTCAGCAGATCAGCCAAAATTTGTGCTATTTAGTTCACCAAGAGGTGGCAGCCTTCATTCAAGTCCCTCCAGACTCGTTCTCTGCTACAGGTTGACCAGATGTGTACCTGGCATTGACATGCATGTACAATGGTTGGTGAATATCTGGAAATGGATCCTCAGACTCTCTCAATGCTATTGGTATTCTGTATTATTGATTTGATAATAACTGGGAAAAGACAAAATGTGTGTCAGCTATTGTTTGTTATGATTCTTTCTGTGCAGCTTGTATGAAAAATCTAACAGGAAGGGGTTTAGGTAGGATTTTTGTGGGTTAGTTTTCTAAAAGTCAGATATCCAGTTTAAACAATCATTTGGGCTGTCATCATTCACGACGAGAAAAAATGTCCACTGACACTACATTGCATCCTGACAGGCTTTAGAAGATATGAATTGAATAGATGGTTAAACATGACCATCTCTCCCTACAGACTGTGGAGGAAATGGAGGTAACTACCTTAGAGTAGGTGTGAAATTGAAGAATGGAAGTGACATGTCATGAATATTGGTGTCTTTAAATTCTATCTGAAGGCAAGCATTAATTTTCATATTTCTTGTGAGGTCTTGCGGACATGTGTGTGAATGAAAGAAACACACAAAATATTCCTGCTGATCTTCATTGTCTCCTATTTATATTAGGAAGAGATGGTGAGAAAAAGCACATCCCAATTTTTCTGGACATTTTGCACCTTTGAGAAGACAATGTTTTGATTATTTTGTGAAGATTCTATAAAATTTATAGCTAAATAAAGTTTCTAAAACATTATTAAGGCCAGAGAGTATCTGAGATAGGACTATGTATTGTGAGATTTTGATTCCTTATATTTTATGTTGTGAAACATGCAACAGCTTTGATTTTAGATTTTCTGACTTATGAGGATGAATACTGATAGAAACCAAATTGAGATATGATGCTCTGTTTGTGATTTAATCTCCCATATGCCTTTTGAAAGCAGATAAATAATTTCTGTCATCATTTACATTAATAAAATTCTGGAAAAACATGTTGGAGAGTGATCTCTTGGTCATAACAGTTCTTGACGTTTGCAGAATTGCTTTGGTAGCTGAAACAGAAACATCACAGATGAAGCCATGGAAGGGCAGAAGAGTTGGCACAGATAACCCAGATGTAGTGACTATAAGAATAACACAGCTATGTGGGTATGCTGCCAGCCTCTCATTAGATCACAACACTCTTCCCCTGTTTCTGTGACCCTCCCTGACACTGTGCTATCACACAGTAGTGGCTTGCATGTCATTCTAGAGGGCCTTGAAAAGGTGATTTAAAGCACAGGGGGCAGTTGCTGGTTTTAAACTGCTCCCCCAGTTCCCAGTTTTAACACCAGCAGTTTTGAGGAAAGTAGATGTATTTTATCAGTGATGGTGATGCTCCTTGTAGTTTTCTTAGTTCTAGGAATAAGAGCTGAACTGTACATTTGTACTAAGAAACTCTGAAGGATGTTTATAATGGTCTTAGTATTATTTGCGCGCTTCAGAGGCCTCTCATTCTGACTGGAGACAACATATGCATGTCTTAGGCTATTCAAATAAATGAATGTCTGGGCTGGAATAATCTGTATAGGGATGAAAAGGAGAGGAAGGTTAAAAGCTAAATGAGATCATTCAGAAGATTTACAATCAGCTGTGAAAGCTGTTTCCCTGCACTAAAGCTAATCAAGACAATGAATTTTCATGTTTGTCTTGTACTGCAGAGGAAATTGAATCAGATATCTCCTGGGGATTCTGTTATTATTTGGTATTCACACGCTGGCACCCACGCTTCTTCAGGTGCTGGCAGTGAGAGAACTTTGATGCACACGCAGTAACTAGGCTTCTTGCAAGAAAGTGAAGAAACAGCATTTCCCAACAATCCCAAATATATGTTATCTAATGCAGAGAGATCCAGCACTTAGATAATGAATGTGTTCATTCCTATCTATTGGGTGGTCCAGTTTTGTCAGCTGTATGGGATGGATTTGGGTTTTAGGATTCCTCATGGGCTGTGTTTTTTTTCTCATTGCTAGGAGTAGGGAAATGGCTGTTGCCTCACACATGGAGCTGGTTTGCACTGCTGGGCTGTGGATGGGGTGATGCTTGGGAGTGGTCGCAAGAGGTGAAGGATTCACACCTGCAGCAGAAGTCACATTGGTCCCCCGTGGCAAAGCACAGCTGGGGCTGAAACAGGAGGAGACACTGTTCAAGCACTATGCTTTTTCTTATTTTATTTTTTTTTAACATAAGCCTGCTATTCTATTGCTGTTTCAGGTTTTTTTTTT